>WOGP01007278.1:0-11868 GCA_015342065.1 Leptinotarsa undecemlineata
ATCTCAACTGAATTTTTCCACCATGGGTAATTATGAAAAACTTCGAAATTTAAGGTAGTTGATTTCCGAGTCGAAAACTCTAAAATACAATGAAAACACAAATAATCACATCGAATTATCGTGAAACATATATTTACAAAATAATAGAGGCCAACAAAATTGCTAGAGAAATCAAACTTCTTCTCCGCTATATTCGGATGAGGTGGAATAATCATCGGGTTGAATAACGATCGGATTTATGGAACTTTGCTTATATCTGTTCTCTTATTTTATAACGTGGGCCACGCAGTTCTTCAACACATCACTATTACCTACTTCATTTATCACTTGTCTTATATTGTCAAGCACCACAGTATTCAAAGTCGGTGACTGATTACATTTCCGCAAGATTTCTTTCACTGTGGCCCAAATCATTTCAATTGGATTAAACACACAATGGTATGGAGGCAAAAATAAGAGAATATGACCACGTGTTTCACACATCGATTCAATAATATACTCTTTTTACTAATTACGTTGTTTTATGGTCGCCAGAAATATCTTTTCCGTTGGAATCTTTTCTGGTATTTCCATGTCAGGAGTTCGCATGAAATCAACAATATCTGATTTTTTTGTGTTATTGTTTGGTATTGTAGTCAATAACCGAGAATGATACGAAGCATTATCCATAATAATAACCCAGTTTATAGGAATATTTGGGAGAAGCTGCTCACTGAACCAGGTTTCAAATAAAGCCGCAGTCATATCTTCATGGTAATCAGCAGACGAATCTTTTATATTTTTGGCCGACAGAAGCAAAGCGTCAGGTACGAAACCACTTTCATTCCTGGCATGCAAAATTATAACACGTTTTCCCCTTGAAGAAGGTGTGTTCAAAGCACAATACTTGGTTTCGTCTACCCAGCCATATTTGACAACATCATGGGTGTCAAACCAAATGTCGTCGAGGTGGATTCTCGGTAGCTTCTCATTCGCCTCAAGTATTCTTGTCGAAGTTGAACAATGCGTGTCGAGTCCATTATGACCATCCGATTGTTCAATTTTTTGTATTTGAAACCACAAGACAATATGACACCTCGTAGAGTTTCTATAGATTTGTAATTGTAATCGGGATGGTCGAGTAACTTATACCAAATCATTTCCAAGGTTGGTACTTAATTTTTTGGTATATACCATAAATTGTTCGCTGAATCACATCTTTTGTAGCATCACCAAAGTTTGAGAATTTTTTATTCCTTTGTCTTCATTTCATTGCATGGTCAAAGACATCCCCTATTTTAATGACACGAAGAACTATCGAACGAGATAGTTTCGTTAACTCGCATATTCTTTTCACGATAGCATTCTGTGAAGTGTGACATTTTTCCTTCTTCAAGCATTCATGATTATTCAAAATTAATCACTGAATTCGAACATGTAAGCCCTTGTTTACAAATTCTGAATTCCTGTCGATTGACACAGATTCCTCACATGTAATGTTATCATTTATTTCAAAGGGTCTCCAGAAAGCCGCTCTTGTATCAATTGATAACAAATTAATTGGCAGGTAGTGGTACCACTATTTAATTACCGAAAAAGCAATTAGGGTAATCATCATTCAACAAACAAAGTCCACATCAGACCAAAAAACCTTAGGTATATAAACAGCTAACCCTTGTCTTTTGATTCAGTATCAATTTTCTTCTCCTGAAGATGCTAACTTTTTTAGCGAAACGCGCGTCGAGTGCAAAAATATTAGTTTGGTGTTAGGGTTATTGATCTCTAGAAAAAGTTTTCAAAAATCGGTTTGCAAAACCACTCACTACCTCACCTAACTCCACGAACCCACGGCACTGATAAAGAAATATTGTGAAACGGAAAGAAAATTAGTATTCAGCTAGTCCAGCTAGCCGAGCATTTATTCCTCAACTTCATTTGATGGCACGTTTACTAATTATCTGGGCGACTAGACACAGACAAGAAATGTTTATGATTGTACCAAGGACGCTTTGAACATGAAAACACTGGAAGTATATATATTTCCCATTTTCCGGGTAGTGATCATGAACACCCCTCGTAGTGCTCTTATTTCAATTGCCGTTCCAATTGAGAATGGATAGACTATAGTGGGTTGGTGTATGATACAGGAAACCCATAAAATGTCTAGCTCTTTTTGTTAGTTTCTTGAATTCATTAGATACAAGAAGTTACTGATAAGCAACAAATTTTCCTTTGTGAAAAAATAGATTTTTGCAGCACTTCTGTTGAACTAGAAGTGTGCCCTTTTTATATTTTTCTGAAGGAAATCAGGTTTTCTTCTGAATTTGCCTTATCTACAAATTTCAAATTGATAAGGACATAGTGTAAAATAATTTTACGACATTGTAAAATGATTTTACGACAAGTAGATAAGATAATATTGTGATATTAATTTCGTATAGCTCATAATATTTTAATTATTAGATTTACCAGACTGTTACACAAGAATACATTGTAATATTAATTTAAGACTAGTGGATGAGGCAATATCGTGAAATTAATTTAAGATACTTAAGACGCAGGTACCTAGAACAGATATCTATGATTTAATAAGAATATGTTTGTGAGTAGGATTAGTTTGATCTTCCACCTTGAAGATGATCACTTGGTAATCGAAACACGTATCAAAGTGTTAAAATAACGGTTTGGTGTTGGGAAAAAACTCCAGTAATATTCAGCAAAAAATGTGTTGATTCACGACATCACATTAGAAACCTCTGGAATTATCAATGTTGTCCTACTGCACTCTGCATATTATATACATATAAACCTTCCTTTTGAATCACTCTATATATTAAAAAATCCGCATCAAAATCCTTTGCGTAGTTTTGAAGATCAAAGCATACATAGGAACAGATAGTAGGAAGCGACTTTGTTCTATACTATTTAGTGATTGAAAATTAATTTCCAAAACAATTGAAAATTGACTCATTGCGTAATATACCAAAGGATATGTGGGTTGAGGAAGAATCAAGAAGAAGAAGACTTCATTTGTAAGAGGTAGCAAAAACGTATGTGATTTTTCTGGAACTTCAACCAGCGTTTTCTAATATGATTGATAACCAGTCCGTGCAAAGCTTATTGTTAAATCATGTGAAAATGGAACTTTTAACGGGTAATAATCAACTGTATTGCCGAACATGCGCTAAACTAATTTGAGTATTATAAGAAAACAAGTACAGTTCAGTCATCAGTCAATCTAATAATGATACTGATGATTTTCAAACATAACTCAACCGTTTACGGAAGCACCAAACTTTTGAGAAGGTTCAAAATTGATGAACACTTCAATCTAGTAGACCATCATTATAATTATCATTCAGTCATTGTTCTCTGTGGTTCTGGAATTAAATCCGGTCATTATTATGCCTTGGTCAAAGACGAAACGGGCTGGTTTTAAATTTGACGATAGACGTGTCACCAAGTGTTCTGGCGATGTTTTGAATTTATTGAAGCTTCTGGAGACACCCTACATTTTATTTTATGAAAAAGAGGACATTGGTGAATAAAGATCTTCAGATAATGTGGTGCTGCCGGTTTTTTTGGGTTTTCCTGCAGCTGAAAAAGCAAATGTGTCACTGGAATCAATGAAGTCGCCTCGTAGCGCTAATTCATTTTTGTTGGTTCATAATTTCATGATTTGTATTATTTTCTACTTTAATTTGTGAACTGTTCTTCAAAGTTTCATTGCCAAATGTCACAAACATAATCATATATATCTGATTGCAGGAATTTCAGAAACGCTTGAAAATGGAAGTGGCCATATGAAGAAATTCGCAATGATAATCTTGATTAATTGAAAAAAAGTTTAGATTATCAGTTCAATTTTCGGTTCCACCGCATAAACTGTGTTATTTTTCTCATGCAGAATTATAGTCATAACAACATAATTTAAATTTTTGGCTTTCTGGAAGTAATATTCGTTTTATTTTCCCATCAAAATTTCCCTTTCGGGATGGAACTCTTTTTCTGAAGTACTTAATGTTTATTTTGTTTGATTTAATTACCTGTTTAACGTAATGACCCGTTTTTACCTAGAGGACGTGTTGTGACTATATGAAGGCATTCCACAACATTTCAAAACATTATGTGATGCTGTAAAAAATCCAGGAATGTTCTGGTTTCTGTTTTCACCAGACAGGTGTAGTTTTGGACTATAATACTTTTTAGAAATTTCTGAAACAGTCCAGAACACCCAAGAGCATTCAAGGGCCCGACATTTTAAAACATTCCAGAATAATCTGGAATGTTTGGGTCAGTTTGGAATTTTTAAAATCATCCTGAAATATCACAGATGGATGTAAAACTTTCAAGGAATTCATATACTATGTTGACTCTCTATCTTCCATCTGTGAATAACTTTCTCTTTTCATTTGAAAGGCGTGCTTCCGAACATATGAGGGGTGGAACTTATGTCAGCAAGCTAGTTTTGAAATGAAATAAAATAAAAGGTAAAACTGAAACCTGTCATAAAATGATTTCAAAAACAAGTACTTTCACCATTTACTAGAAATGCAATACTCTTTTTGATGCTCGTTTTATCAGTTAAGTTGGCGTTTAGAGGATATGGAGAAATTTTTCAAAGCCCCAACCATATTCCCTCATCATCTGGAACTTCTACATTGATTTGATCGAATACGTTTATTTTCTCTTATCGTTGGTAAATTAGTAAATGGGGCCCTGCTGTAGGCTAGTGCCTCTTCAGGGTCTGTATTGATCAAAAAATAATAATAACTGTAGCTTAATCTAGTTCTTACTGTAGGGTGCTTACGTATGGTTAAAATGCTCCTGTCCTGTGTTGGTCAGGTTAGTGGGTCCCCTCTCGTTCATTGGGAATTGCTGTTTTTATGTACGGGTTGGGTTATCCTTGATGAAGTTGTCTGGTTACAGTTGCAGGTGGTTGGTTGGTCGGTTCGGGATCTGGCGAGTCTTGGGGGATAGGTACAATTATTTATTTCTGGTCTTCTCTGGCAGTAGAGTGTATTTTACCTGATCGTCAACGGGAATATACTCCAACCTGGATATACTCCAGGGCTCCTAGGAGCCTGGAAGAGGGAAAATGGGAACTATTTCCTGGGGCTCCGCTGGGTGGGTAGCCAGCGTTCTCCTAGAAGTCTGAGGGTCCAGTTGTTATCGTTAAGTTAGGGTGGTTTGAGGTGTTTGGATATCAAAAGAGGATTTTCTGGGTTGTCGTCGGGTTGATTTTGATCCACCACTTATTGCACCAGAGTGCAAACTGGTTTATCATGTCATGTGTTTGTCTTTGCGGGGGAGAATAGTATTGTGTTGTCTGTATATTGTTGGATTCTCTGGGACGTGGGAGCGTCGTGGACGTAGATTAGAAATAGTGCGGGGGCTAGTTCGGAGCCCCCGATTTGGGTGACAGGGGGCTAGAAAATGAGTTTTTGATTCAGACTCGGATTTGTCTGTTGGAGAGGTAGGAGGCTACCGCCTTGATGAAGGGGTGCGGAAGGTGTATTTGTTTAAGCTTTCAGATAAAGTCTGCGTGCCAGACCTTATCGAAAGGTTTTTGTATGTCGAGTAGGACTGCGACAGTGTCGAATGCAGAGTTTATGTTTTGTGTGATGTATGTGCGTTATGGATATTTTTCTCTCTATGACGTAAATTGCTAGGAATCGCACGATGAAAGGAATATCCTTGTTCATTATTTTCAATTCTTAAGGGATTCCGTACAAGAGATTGAAAGCTATTTCTTAATGAAGAAAAATTATTAGCTTCTTAAGTTGAGAATCATGAGGATTCTGCAGTGTTTATCACATTTGAAAAAACCCATTGTCATATAATTTACTTTGAAATATCCAGTTCCACAGATGAATTGTGGAAAAATCGCA
The DNA here is from genome assembly GCA_015342065.1 of Leptinotarsa undecemlineata. Taxonomy (NCBI): domain Eukaryota; kingdom Metazoa; phylum Arthropoda; class Insecta; order Coleoptera; family Chrysomelidae; genus Leptinotarsa; species Leptinotarsa undecemlineata. Next base: position 5,871 of record WOGP01007278.1, read on the forward strand.
TAGAATTTACCGCAAAATATGTTGAACACTCGATGTGAAAATGTCCCTACACCAACTGCGCTCAGGTCGGAATTCTACGATTTCATTTGTGATCGAAAAATGTGTGTGTTCAAGAAATATTATCGACAAACTTGTTTATCTTCGATACATCAGCTCACCCCTCTTATCCCATGATTTGTATCGTCTATATTGAATTTCGTGTAATATTGGGGATTTGGTGATGCCTACGTTGCATTTAATTTCATTTTCCTGAATGGATTTTTTCAACAGGATTAGGATTCAGGAGATGCGACTCTGGTGACTATTCGGAATAGATTGTGATGTTTATGAATTCAGATATTGTAGAGTCAGCAGGTCTATCTACCAGTCAATCTACGTTTTCTTCAGTTTCATGGCTTATTACAGGGGACATTTTTATGGAGAGCATAATTTATTTATCAACGTAAAAAACTTCAAGTAGGTGTATGTATAATATTTATATACAAAGTATAACGCGATGACTGTTGGTTAAACGTATTTTGAAAACTAGTAGAATTCATAGCCTGAAAGTTTTCAAATAGGGTTTTTTAATACGATTATTCGAATGAGAATAGTAGCGTTTTTCCAACTCGTCTGGTTATATCGAAAGTTGGTACCAACCTCCACGATTGAAATGGAATACCCTGAGTTTTTTCAGATTTTTTAATATCTGACGTAGAGTAACACTTTGAAAATATTATGGCGAGGTGTTCGGAATAGATGAGATAGCTTCTAGAGATATAAAAATGAGCCCCAGCTCAATTTTTTCAAATGGACCACTCTGTATTTGAGAATGGTTTCAAAATTTCGGGATGATGTTGTTTCTTTTTCATGAAACATCAAAATTTGCTCACCAAGAAATATGTCATTTGAAAGAAATCAAATTCGGAAATTTTGGAAATAGAGTATTTAGCAGTTAGTAGCTTGGTTTTTATAGTGATGCTACAAATTGTATCACAGAGTCTGGAGAAAGTTCTAATATTACCCTTGGATAACATTCTTATGTATTTGAAACGTCCATTACTGTATGAAAGAGATCTGGTTGTAACAACATATTATTGGGCTCTTGTCATTTTCTGGTCAATATATGATCTACTAAATGTTTGGAGTAATAATTTTATTGAATATACCTCTTGATAAGGTTCAGTTCTTTATCGAATTTTGTCTGGTGTTGCACAGACTGAAAGTACCGTCCTTTTCCCTTTTTGAAGGAATTATGATGGTTAGGTACTGCCTCATTTGAAATTACTTCCTGTAAACACGTTTCCTATATGTATATTTTTACTCTTTATTAGCAAATAATGCTCTTCATAGTACAGTCAGTCAATTACAAAATACAAAACAATAAAAAATACATATATAAAATTAGAGACAAATCACATTTCAAAAACAAGAAACTAGAAAACAAGACAAATTATTGATGATAATTACTTGAAATATATTCACTATATTTTCTTTTGGATTAATTTAATGAATCACAGCTTTTTATATGACTTGGTAAATTATTGAATGCAATCAGACCAGAACTATATAACGAGTTACAACCTATATGTTCTCTGTTGATATAAAAATGTTCTATTCTATTTCTAGTGGTGTGTGTATGAATACTACTTGTGTAATATTCACCTAAATAATTCGGCAACATATTGTGTTTGATTTGAAATATAAATATCAGCATATTCAGTGTTATCCCTTGTTTAGCAGACATAAAAGGCAGTGTTTCCAACATGTATTCTATATATGTGCTTTTATTACAACTTAATATTTCCCTCATGGATCTGTTTTGAAACTTCTGTAGTCTGTTTAGATTTTTATTGCTCACAAAATAGAGTAATGTACGGCAATAATTAAAGTCGGGTGCTATTAATAATTTATAAATTGTTAATTTTGGATATATACTTATTTTATTTTTCAATATATATAAAAGATAAATTTTCGTGGCTATTTTCTTCTGACTATAACTACAGTGCGCATTAAGGTTCAAACCTTGATCTAATACCACTGATCTTACAACTCCATTTAGAATTTTGCGAAATATGTTTCGAATTCTTTCACTTTATTGGAAGAAACTAAAAGTGAGCTTCGTCATCTCATATATATCTTATACACCCTATACCAAAAATAAAACGTTTTAATATGTTCTACGACATTTCCTGCAACTTTTAGGCATTTATTAACTCTCTTCATCAAGTTGTATTTACGTCACGGCTGATTTCATCGGCATTCAAGGTATTGGACGAAATTTTCTATTTATGTTTTATGAGTACTCTATAGATCTTTATTTGAAATAGAAATCCTAATATACAAATTCGCTTGAAAACAATTCAAGCATAAAGAAGTATACATAAAATATGGTACAATTCTTGGAAAAAGACAATCACCAAAGTAATTTAGAGTGAGTATATCTACAAAATACCACGTATACATATTCATACAGGAATCGAGTAGTAATTCTGTAAGTTGAAATTAAAAATTGAAAATATTCGCACCAACTATGTTCACCTAAAATAACATATCTCTACAACAAACTAAGAACAAACTAAGAACAGTTACCCGATGAATAAAAATTCACTGATTGATTATGACAACAGGGATGCTATGAAAAAAAATTAAGGCAGTTGTTGATTCATTGATGTTGTCATTTATATAAGGGTATTCCATGAATTCGATAGCAAAATGTTCCGTTTGTGTTGAAGGAACGAAGATTTTTCAAATTTGATTATGATCTATGATGAATGTAATCGACTCATCGACCGGACATGCAGGTTATTTGCCGAAAAGTATTCGAAAAAACTGAAACTGAATCACAATATGGTAAAAATTGTTCGCATCACGGATCACTTCTTCTAAGGATAACTAAACGATAGCCTCAGATGGATAATGAAAATGTGTAAATAGATGTTCATGGATATTTTGCTGCCCATTCAGATATTGTATGTTAAACCATCTGAAAAATATGAATTTGTATCGTTGGAATGAGCTTTATGAAAGGTTGCTGATAAACAAACAGAAAGATCCACATTTTCTTGAAAAAAATATTTGAAGTGATGAAGCTGAGTTTACCAAAAATGGACTATTTAGGCTGCTGCACAATTTGAATAGTAGAAAAGACTATTACATACTACAACGTGAAATATTTGGTAGCAACAGGATGGGGCACCGCTTCATAATTGCGGGTCCGTATGCGTTCTACTCGATCAATTAATTTATGATAAGTAATGGGCCGTACCTTTGGAGAGCAAGTTCCCCCGATCTGTCTCCTATGGACTGTTATCTCTAAATATTTTGAATATTATATAAGCAGATCCTGCAACAAATGAGGAGTTCGGCTCATTCATACAGGTGCACTATTTATAGAAACCTGTATAATATTTTCTTCGAATGCCTCAGCCTATTTCCCAAATTTCCATTATAAATTTTTTTTCTACGTACTTGAGAAGCAAAGCTTGACGGTGTTTCTGGGTAAACCAGGACTACAGATTAATAAGCATCATTTTTAATTATTTGTTCATCATTATATATATACAGTGTGACCGGTGAAGTTTGTTATAAGTAGCTTCTTTTGAAAATTCACACTGTCATCAGTTTTTGCACTTGAATACTTGAAAAGATTTCGTTTCTAAGTTATTCATTGCCATGACTATCTAGAAATAATTTGCTGGAAATTCGTTGCAGGTCATATCTGTGAAATAAATTTCCTCCAGCTAGTATCCACAAGCGATTTCCACCTTAATATCCCCGGAATTGTTATACGTATTCTGTATCCAATAAAGCTGGTGGAACTAATGTTTTGTTGCAATGGTGATTTATGGCCACTGACGTGTTTTCCTTATTATGTTTCGAAAGTATCTTCAGTAATATAAGGAACGTGCGCTCGTTACAAATTCAGTCAAGAAGAAGAATATGTCTGCAAGTCGTCAAGTCTACATCGCCTGATGAATTACCTAATTACTGCAGTTTCCTTTCAATTACAAAGTAATGCCGCATGCTAGGGTCCATGAACCCTTTGTCATGATCATTGCAGATATGTCTGGATTTGCTCGATGATTCAACAGTTGATAGTTGATTTCTATTATACTCTCACATTCATGAAATACTGATCTGAATCGAAACTCGTATTGATTCAGTTTTGTATAATAGTTTTCAATAATTTTTTTTCTCCCAAAACATTTGATTCAATGACAGAATGTAAAAGAGATAAGCCTATTTTAGAAGTATATTATTGGAGAGTTCTGAATGTGCCTACAAATTATCTGTGGAATATGCAGAGGACAAATGTCCCCAAGGAACACTTGTATTGAATATCAAACTGTAAAGTGTCAAGTGACTCATATGTGGCAGTATAGTTGAAGTAAATTAACGGAAACGGAAAGCTGATTAACGGAAAAACATATTTTTTTAAACAGAAACGATATTGTGCACTCTTAAAGTTTGCGGCACTCTCAAAGGCCAAAATTACCAATACATAGAAATGAACCAGCAGCGAACTAGTTCACGTGGACTATAGATTTGGCGGTTCATATTGGATGATTATTACTAACCGAGTTTCATGATTGGCTGAAGAGTCATAAAAACAAATTCAAAGTCACGTTACGGTGACTAATAGAAATCGAAAATGCAGGGATGCTTATCGCCGTCATGTTCAGTTCAGGAACTGATAAGATTTGAGTCTTGAAATTCGATATTGGAGCAGTTATAATTACTCAAATTTTTTTTATCTGTTCAAAATGTGGCGTCCTTGAACAAACACTAATATTAATAACGAGTATGATAACGACGCAGACTTTTTTCATTATAGTGATTCCAATAGCGATGGTAAACAATGAGAAAAAGAGACACCAGTAAATTAGATTCGGATGCATTCAATTATTGAAACACAGTAGTATGTTTCGATGTATAAAAGAATCTTCATCTTAAGTTTGGTTTCGTGGGAAACAAACTAGCAACATCAGATGTGACTGACATTCCTTTCTCAACTCTACGTGAAATACTCAGAAGCAAACCGCGATGTGATACAGGATTACCACTGATTTCCACTACAAGAGTGTTGAAAGATGGAATGGTCTGAATTCCGGAGTCATACATAGTGAAATGTTTACAAAACTTCAAATCCATAGTAAATACTCAGTACATTCTAGTTTAAATGAATCATCCTGAAAAGGTCATTCGATACTAAGATTGTGAACAATAATGGAAACACTCAACCTCAGTTTGCAGAGGGACACATTTCCATGGAAAAATCAACTACTTCTACCACTCCCCCTCATAGCAACCCAGATGTCAAATAATGCAAATGGGAATAACGTCCTGTGACTCCCTATTTGAAATGTCTATAAATTCCGTAAGTTACGTATTGGACACAAATTTATCTACTCTCTGGAGAACAAGTAGTATCAATGTGTTATACAGGATGGCCCACCACATTCGCCTCGGTATTTCTACGAGAAATGAAGAGAGATAACGAAAAACTTTTAGCACAGTCATATGTGGGTCCCTGAGGAGCAAATTACGAAATCATTTCGAAATATACAGAGTGACTCCCAAAAATGTTATATACCAATGTTATATTTTTTCTTATGGAACACCCTATATTGTTTTATATTTTTAGATACTATTGACAAAATGAAGGTGAGTTACTATTATATTTCTCATACCTTAAACTGACCGTTTCCGAGAAATTTCGGAAAATTTTAAAATACAGACCATAAATTAAAAATTGTTTTCATACTGTAACGTATAACGAGCTGCTCATGAATGAATGTACTGCTTAGCCCAAATTCTGGAGTTAACAACCATATAAAATTTTTAATGCAATATTTTTTCGAGTGGCGAAAAAAATTGCCTCAAAATCTGGACTTTTTGGATAATTAATAATAATTTTTGGACTTAATTAAATAACTTCTTAAAGTTGAATGGAATGCCCCATATTTGGTGGCGTAATTTGACGCAGAACTAGATTTCCCTCAAAACTATATCAAGG
>WOGP01007279.1:0-11177 GCA_015342065.1 Leptinotarsa undecemlineata
ACTAAAAACCAATTTACGATCTAAAGAATGAAGGTAAAAAACATTTGAATTACTTTAGGAATATTGACTACATCAGTCGTACCAACCATGCCATTAACCTTAAAAACGTAAAATACAGAGATATGTAACTAAAAAACAGCTCCGTACATTTTTAAATATTTTTATTGGAAAAATGCTGATTATTGAACTGAAAAGTGTTAATGAAGGAAGAATAAGGTGTGAAGGTGACCTAGTGAATAAATGTTTGTGTTTTTAAATGGTTTATTTTGTGAAAAAGAAGGCTGAAAAGTCGCTTTTTTCTGAACTTTGAAGGGCCGTAAATAAAGGATTCGAATTCGTAATCTACGCATACGTAAGTACACTCAAACATTTTTTCAAAATCGCCGGGTGTCCTCAAAACGAAAACTGACCAAAAATGTAACCAAACTAAAATGGCTGAAAACTAATGAATGAAACCTATAATAAAAAATACGAACAATGTAAAGATTGGGATGACAAAAAATTTCAAAACACCAATAGTTTAAAATTCTTTTCGACAATGACAGATGATAGATTGACTCAGCGGGAACTCGAACAATTCAGAATAGCGCCATCTTGGGAAAACTCTCGTAAGTATTGTTAAAAGCAACAGGTGGTTCTAAAACACCAGGGTTTCTAGGAATCTTTGTGACTTGTGACCCTGCTGCCACAGCTTACTTACTATATATATAGTAAGTAAGCTGTGCTGCTGCTACAAACCTCTAGAGTAAATTGTTTGGGGACCCTGTAATAACATAACCTGAATTAACTAGAAAGTAAAACAATAATAATCGTTTGTAGAAAAGACTACTTTTTTAAATGGCAAATATGAACAGTCCTACAAATACTGAGAACTTTACATTAGAAGACTGCTTTAAAAACATCGTTGAAGGAAAGCAACTTGAATTGGACTTGAATACTCTGAATAGAATATTGAAGAAAAATTTACAAGTGAATTTTAATTTATTGAAGCCTAAACTTCGAACTATTCTACCTTTTATGCTGATACACTTCATAAAATCTTGGCCAGGATGGCTAAAAAGCAGTAATTATTTCAACAAACAAATAACTTTGGAAAATTGGTTTGAAAAATTCAAGGAATACTTGATTTTCAAAGTGAATTACGTTATCAAAAACGATTTTGATAAAGCTGTGGCTATGTTGAAAAAAAATCGTCCCGAGGAAGATTCTGTTTTGAAAAACGATAACAGTACTCAGACTCCTGTAATTGGAGAAAAACCATCATCCCCATTTTCAATTGAAGTCTGTGGACCTGCAAAAATATTGAATTCTTTAGTTTTTAGTGAAAGTGCAGAAGGTTAGTACGTACCTACTGAAAAGTTACTTCATCAACAGACTTCAAGTTGTATAATTATAAAATGATAAGCGATATGAATCTTAAATCAGAAGGTAAGAATTTGTTAACCTTCAGCTTCTACAATTTCTGACCTTCGAGAGTTCTCTGTGTAAGGACGTCAGCTGACAACTGCAATGAAAGTCCAAAACTTCGTGATAACTGTTTAATTCTGGTCAATTCCAAAAAAATTAGTTATTTCTTGCATTGAAACATCCAGTATTACGGATTGAAAAAGTACTCATTCTAACATTTGAAAAAATGCTTAGCTGAAACCAGAGAAACCTTGAGTACCTGTAAAAACGGAATTTGGAGATTCTTCACTTGGTGGTTTTAAGAAACCGTACCATCGTAACATCTGCAAATTTAATTTTCTTTCGACTGAGAATTGTCAAAAAATCAATCAGAAAAACATTTGACATCGAGCTTAATACCCAACATGGGAAAGTATTGACTCACAAATTTTCAAGACACTATTTTTTGTGTATTACACTCCCTCAAAACTTATATATAAATACATTCCAATCTCCCATCTATTTTCACCATATTTCTCATGTGATTTCATCGGCATTTAACTTTCAGACAAATTTTAATAATATTTTGTTATATAAAGAAACCTTTTCATTTTTTTTCTTTGCTGTGAATCAATGTTTATATGAAAGTATTTGTTTCATGAGGACTTTTCATTCAGTTCATATCTGACAGTTACTTCTTAGCTTATTTACAAATTTTAGTCTTATTTGCTTCGGTAAATTCACTTACGATTATATTTTATATCGATGATATTTTCTATAATTTGATTTTTGTATTTATATCTACACATTACTATATTGTTCATTGAATCGTATTAAAATGAACATTATTTTTTCCAGACAGCATTTTGATAAAAGAGTATCGTGTTAACAGTTTATGGAATCAGATGCTGACTACCAAACAGTTGATCAATTGGCCATTTATTGAAGTCGAATTCAAGTCCCAATACCTGCATTTCAGAAGGAGCAACAGCCATGCCTTCAAGAGATGCTTGACATTCAGCACCGAAAAGATATTTTTCAAAAAATCTGATTCTTTCATAGAAGAAATTGATATTTTAGACAATAAAATTGAAAGACAAGCATACACTCTCAATGCTATTAAAGAGTACTGTAATTGTTACATAAAAGTACTGAAAAATCATCAGGTTATGTTGGTAAGTCTTTAGAAGAAGAACTTTATTTCCAGATAGGCAAGCCTAATATAAATGATGTACTTTATCTAGACATAATACATAAAAATCAAAATGAATTATTCAATTTTTAAGAAAATAACAGAAAATCATTAAAAAAAAACATATCCCACATATTCTATGTAGGATACACTTACATATCTTTACATATTCATTCAGAACAAAGTCTTAGTTATTAGGAATCATACGTTGTAAGGTAAGACCTCGTTAGTCCTTAGCTCGCACAAGTTTCTCAACTTCTGAGAGTTGTCGTTCGTATGGGGGCGACAGCTGATTAACGAAAAAACATATTTTAAACTGATTTTTAATATATTTAAAATATAAATTAGCTTTAATTCAGTTTGTCGTTATAAATGTTATCAAGTCCCTCTTAAATAGACGAATAGAAGAATTTTTTATATTTTTTGTCAGTTTATTGAACCTACCCAGACCCAGGTAATATGGCCACACTCAGTAGGTCATGACAAACAGTAAGTGATGATACTCTCTATTTTAGATAACATATTTATTGGTTAAATCAGACAGGTTGAATATTATGCGTGATTCAGCACCAAACCTTTGAATTCAATAATAAGGATAAAAGTTGATAAATCAGTTCGTTCAGTCTCCATTGTAAATTTAGGGTGTTTTAAATTGACGAATTTTCTTTCAAGATATTCAAGATATCGACTTGCAACAAATCATTACAAAATGAGATTTATTTCAAGTCAGTGTTTCAAAAAACAAGAAAAAACAGAAACACTCCAGGGTTCTGATTAGCAAACTCCCCTAACTGTAACGGAAATTCAGACTTTCAGTAAAAATCTTGAAAAATTTCAAAGATGGTAGTCGGTTGGCGAGAGGTTTGGGAAGTATGGAGGATGAGACAAAACTTCAACGCTCAATTCGTTAATTTAGTGAAAAGTGTGGATGGGCGTTGTCGTGTAGCAGGTTCGGACCTCTTCTGTTGTAGGACTCTGCTTTGATGATATAGCCCGGTTGCTGAAAGTTATAGTGAATCCCACCAGCCGCTGACTACCATAAGTAACCATGGTCTTTTTTTTTGGGTTTTCATCTTTGAGAAGTTCCTGGGTGTTTCATCGGTGTTCAAACACTGTCCTGGACGTCTTCTGTTTGTCATAGGAAATCCTCTTTTCATCACACGTGACGATACTACTCAAAAAAAGGTCGTTTCAGTTGCGAAAAAGCAAAGAACAGATCTCAAAACGTGACAATTTTTTTCAATCGTTCAAATCGTGGGGCACGTCATCAAAAAATCAAGATACCTTTTTGGTTGAGAATTTTGCTAAGAATTTTTGTTAGTAAAAATGCCCAAAATGCAAATGCTGCAATGCTGATTGAAATGTTCTTCTTAAATGAATATGAATTCCAACAGTCAATTCAAGATATTCAAGCAAATTATAACTTTGACTGATACAAGTGGCATAATGAACTAAGTAATTAATGAACTTCTCTTTTTTAGGATTGGTCTGAGGCGCGTCTAAAGGAAATTGAAATAATTCTCGAGGACTTCATTTTAGATATAGGCGACATAGGCATGGATAGCATGGCAACAAATACCTCAGTACTGTTTAACATTGGAAACTCGATATATGCCAGGAATAAAAGTATTAAAACAAGGTACAAACTTTTATTTTGAATTTATTCACGAGCCTGTCAAAGACTTCGAAACGCGATTATCTACATTCAATGTTTATATGAAAGTACAATAGAATCTCACTAATCTGACACTGTCAAAAACCAGAGGTTGTCGCATTATTGCAATGTTCGCATTACTGGATTATAGAGAAAAATTCATAATAAATAAAATAGTGTCTTGTGTTTCCATTGACTTGACATTTTTACCACACACTATTCTCACTTCAAACCAACAGGTAAATACGTACATACTGTGTCAGTCACCAAAAACTTTTACTGAAATTGGAAATATATGGGCTAAGAGGTGCTTCCTTCCTTGAAGGTAGGAGTCAATATGTATTTCTCCAGTGTACGTTCAATAATGAAATCCAGTGTATAAATTGTGAGCCTTTAAGCGTAGGTATGTGTGTACCTCAACGGTCCATTCTGGGGCCAATCCTATTTATCCTATATATAAACAATAGACTCTGTTGTTTCTGAAGTTTATTATACAACTTATGCTGACGACATTTCTATGATCATCTCAGCATCAGATGACGAAATATTGAAAGACAAATGTGCTTCTGCAGTTGAACAAATATCAGATTTTTTCAATTCTCATGATTTATTTTTTAATTCGGATAAAACAAATATTATTCGTTTTCATAATAAACAAAATAGGATAGAAGACTTCAGTTTCAGTGCTGATAATGTGACATACTCAAAATCGAATAAAAGTGTTAAATTCCTGGGTATTCTTCTTGACGAAAACTTGAACTGGAATGCTCATTGCCAACATCTAATTTCTAAGCTTAACTCAATAAAATTTCTACTTATGAATCTACAGTTTTAACTACCACTCAACTAATCAGCATTTATTATGCTCAAGTTGATTCAAGTATGGTGTCTGCTTCTGGGGTGGGTCATCCATGACTCATAATGTATTCATTGCTCAAAAACGCATTATATGGTGTATTGCAAATATCTCAAGGAGAGAATCTTGCAGACAAATTTTCAAAAATTATCACATCTTGACACTTATATCAGTTTATATATTTGAAATATATATTTACATATTCAAAAACAAAACACATTTCAAAATGAATAAAATATTCATCACCACGACGACACTAGAACAAAAAATAGATTTCATGTGCCATATGCAAGACTAAGAGTGACTTCAGTGAATACATTGGAATAAAAATATTCGACACACTGCCCAATCATTTAAGGGAAGAACATAATTTTGTGATGTTTAAGAGAAATTTAAAGAGTTTTTTAACTGAACAATGTTTTTATTCACTGAATGAATTTTTATATTAGATAAGTAGGGTATTTTAGTTTAAAGGTGATGTTTTCTTCTTATATGTTTCTTATACTCAGTTTTTATTTTTACTTCTTTTATTGACTATTCCTATACAATGTATATTGTCGTATATTGTCTACATGGAAAATAAAGTATTATTATTATAAATCTAGACATTTTTCTCCGAGGAAAAAAATTCAGGAAGTATAAACCTCTGAAGATGCTAGCAACTCGCACCAGCGAAACGTCACGAAGAAATTCCAAAAATCAAGGGCCTTCAAACCCAAAAAATAGTGACATTGAAAACCTCGGCCGCGAAAGCAATGTTCTGATTGAATCAGGTTAACCAAATTTCATTAATAAAATACGAATTTTTTGACAATTCTTGTGATACAATAAAAATGAGGAAATGAATGAAGATATTTATTTCTCATGAATTTCATAGTAAGTGGCATTAACTTTTACCATATGAAATTTTACTATGGACACAAATATTACAAACAATTTGAATACCTGCTCATAACGGAATTCATAAAGGAAAAACTTACATCAATATGGCTCTTGTAAGCCAAAGCACCCCCTTGTTTGCTTTTAGCCAGCACGAACATTTTCTCGAAAAGAAATACATGCCTACGTCCCCTTGCACCGACTACTCTAAAAGTGCCCTCTGCTATGAGCTCGCCAACGGTTGTCAGATCTGGACCATTCCAGCTGTACAGCTGAGACTGGATTTCTTGTACACGTACCGCATGTTCATGCTTACGCTTCATGTTGTTTATATCGGAGGCGATTCCAGTCATCGTTGTAAGTGCTAAGTCTACGGCAGGTTTGTGGACAGGATCACACTGCTTGGACAGTCTCTGGAAATAGAAAGTATATGAATAGATGATTATTTTTTCGAAATGATGTGGTGTATCAATATCTGTATCTGTTTAAAAAATCTGTTTCTCCGTTAACCAGCTGTCGCACTCCTACGAATGACAACTCTCAGAAGTCGAAACATGTGCGAGCTAAGGATTAACGAGGTCTTACCTTTTAACGTGTGATTCCTAACTCGGAATACAAACGAGTCAAATGTAGAAAATGTAGATATTCTATCCATTAGGGTTTGAAAAAATTCAATAGTAAATATTCAATATTTCCAATTCTGCAATAGAACAACTTATGGAAAACGGACCTCTGTCTGACCATTGACATAAATAACGTTGGGATATTGTAAGAATATTTTTTGTAGCCTGTTTTGTGAGTCTGAGTTTTAGGAGCCTGAGTTTTTGAACCCTGTTTTCAGAAATGTCAGCTAACTCATGCAACTTCACTTCTTGATCATTCAAAACGCTTTTGTGGATTTTTTAAATGTTTTCTGGTGTTACTCTCATCTGAACGTCCACCACGTTCTGCATCACCGGGGTTTTTACGTTTAAAGTCAGCAAACCAACGTATAATGTTTCTGATCGCGCGGAGTCGTTATAACACTTTTCGAACCAATGCTTCGCTTGAACGGTATTTTTTGCATCAAGAAACAGTGTCAAGTTGAACACAAAGTTGTTTTTGTTCCATCGTTCTCAAAATAACGTAGGTAGTGTCCTTCTTAGCAAAATAACTCACAAACTTATGAGTAGAATATCATGAAATTTCAACAGCTTTTTTTGGAAGGTTATTACTAACTGAAAAAACGATGAATGCGATATGACTAACGCCATCTATGTGTTAGGCTCAAGATTTTTCAGTCCATGTAGTAGTTATGAAACATATTAACATCGATAAAAATATTTTAAACACTCATTAAAAATTTTATGCAAACATTTTTTGATAAATCGGTTTTTCTGTTAACCAGCTGTCACCCCCTGTCAACAACCCTCAGAAGTCAAAGCTTGTGCGAGCTGGGGATTGACGTGTGACTCCTAGCACGAGTTAGGAAGTGAAAAATCGATCGTCCGGCCACTGGGCTCCAACTACTGATTAACAATGCGTTCGGTTGAATGAGTGTTGCAAACCACTCACGCCAACCCAACAATCTACCATCCTGATTCAGGACATCATGATACTTTGGCTTTGAATGGTTCTGACTGGCTTATTTTCAATTACGCCTTGTTCGTAAAGAGGGTTTGATGCGACAGTTGCAGAGGTATATGGTTCAACTTATTCTCCACATATTCTTCTAGACACTTGAATCGTCATTATCTATTTTGTGAGTTATTGATCGACAACAAATGGTGGTTTTCAAAGAAGATTGAAGAATATTTTTGCTCAAGGAAGTCACCTTTTCATTTCCCTTTTTGAATGTGTTCAACAGTCTTCCCCTTTACTGTATCCCGTTGATTTGTAGAACACTTCCGGTAAGTGATAACAAATAGGAAAATTGGAAGACAATTGAAATGTCTTTTCCAAATGGAAAAATATCCAAAAGATTCAAGCACTAGACTCATTGGAGGTTTGGTAATATTTTCCGATAAATGAAAAATGGGATTTTCTTTCATACTATGCGCATCTCAAGTAGAAGTAGACCAGATCCTGCGTTCAGTACATTACCTGCAATAAAAGATGATACTTGAGAATCCTTTGTACAGGTTTCAGCAGATATGATCCTAACGGCAGGGCGTGTCCTAATGCAAACTGCCTTTCTCTGAATAAAGAAGCCATTGTTTCGTCTTTGGTCAGTTGTCCAAGAATCTCCATTGTGCGAGGATAATTCTGACAATATTCGTTGTACACGGAAAATCCCAAGTCATGATGAAGAAAGCAGTTTGCTATTTTTGTAGCTTCGCAATTGGCTATCTTCAAGTCTTCCAGAAATGACCTGCAAATACATTCCATATATAAATATTTTATTGAGGAAATGAAATGTGAAATATTCTTGAAAAAAGTTTTTTAGTATTTAAATTTATTCGAAAGCATATATAGGCAAAATTTTTAACATTTTATATAAGTTACAGTTTTTATATAATTTTCATGAAAAAACTAAAACGCTCAATTTTCAAATTGCGCACACATTCTACTTAGTTTGTTTTCAAAATACAATCTATTTTTGAAGGTTAATTTTTTCGACAAGTACATTACCCTCTTTAGATACAATATAATGGTGAAAAATGTTATTTTTGATGATTATTACGGTTTTTAGAAAACCACAAAATGTTCTCTAAATCAAATATACACGAACATTCTTTATAACATGTCATTTATAGAAAACTATTCAAGGAATTGTTCGTTCCTGGTCTAATTAAAGTACTAAATTGATGTTCAGAAATAATGAAACGGTATTTTACTAGATAATAAGTGATAACAATGTATGTTCTATGTTTTATCTTTTCTCACAATGGTTTGTACTTTGACACACAAGCAAAATGTTTCTTTAGTTTATTATCTTCACAATTGAGACAATTTCCAGAATTGTGTCAATAACAAAAATAGATGATTCAAAATTTATAGCAAGTACTTTCAAGTTTTTTAGCATCTCTGAAATTATGTTTGTGAGAATTTGTGTTTTTCAATTGTTTCTCCCTGTTCTGAACCCAAACAAGTTACGAGTGAAATAAAGAACTATATATACCCAAGTGTGAATAGGACGAACTCACTCTCTAGAAAAGTTACCAAACTTGAAATATTTGCCTAAAAAATCCGATTTATTAGAAGCTTTTTGTATTTAATATTGCCTATCAGAAACGATGTAAGTATTTTATGGATACCTTTTTTTTAATATACATTATAGATTATAAGATTATATAGATTAAATTTCCGCAGTACTTTCAGGTATTTGCAATTTTGGCCGCCAAAATTATTAAAAACAATAAAACCTCGAAGTGTATAAATGTTTCGATTCGAAACAAAAAAGCAGGAATGTATTAAAAACATTATGGAGTAATACATTTTGGTACACGTTAAAAATATTGAGTAGAAATAATACTATTCCATAGAAAGGTAGCATTGAACATTGGACTTTCACCCGCTAAAAAAACTGAAAGTGAGTTGTACCACAGACTCAAAAACCTAAAGACTATTTGGACAAAATTGTGAAAGAATGTTTTAAGTTATCTAAAATCATTTGCTTTATCCCATATCATTTGTTTTATGGCATCAGTTATAATTCATTTCTGATTGCACTGAATGTGCGGAAGTTATTATGACAACTGATAACAATTTCCGTCCTGATTTAAAAAAAAGCAGCTATAATAGCTGAACCTCGATCGTTCATCATATTATGTTTTATTATATCTTTTTATTGTTTATTTCTTATTATGATGAATAAAGAACTGTTAGTATTGTTATTTGTAAATTCCTTTTTTGTAATACTGTAAATCTTACAATATTTTGATAATTCAAAGATAAAAATATAAAATATTGGATAATACCCTTTCATCATTTTTGATTTGGCGATAGGTAGGTACGGAAACCCTATGGCACCCGAGGAATTATTCATAAATGGCTCATCAGAAGGCGAAATGAAAAATGACGTACCACAAGGTTCAATATTGGGCCCACGTTTTTCTTGTTAAGCATCAACGAGTTAACATGTTTTGATATAGAAGAGAAATTTAGTCTTTTCGCCGATGATACCAACATGTTATAGTGTTAAAAAACTTTATATAATCTGCACGAGATTATAGGCTCAGATATATAAAAATGAAAAACTGATGCGACTCCAAAATGCTGTCATTAAATGTTTCCAAAAGAAACTTAGTATCATTCCGCTGCTTTATTGATAGCATACCATTATCATCAAAGAAGGCAGACAAGATAATTGGAACAGACCTAGTTATAAATTTTGGGGGTAATTGCAGACTGTTCATTATGAAAAAAAGAGCTACAAAATTCATGTGCAATGTTAAAAGTTGAGATTCCTGCAAACTCTTGCAAGAACTACTTGAAACTTTGACAGCCTTTGAAATCTTCATTTTGGAAACAGTCTGTTTGATTACCAAACATAAACTGATATCATAATGGTCTTGAAATGTTCAATAATTTACCTCGTCAGTAAAAAAAATATTATGTGGTAGAACCTTTTATAGTTTAGAAAAGTTCAATGAAGACAGGTTATTCAAATTTATTTTATCATCTGCCTTTTTAATATATAGACAAAGTATGATGTACTGCATTTTTAATATTTTAAACGTTTCTGGTGTTGTTTTTTTAATGTGTAATAAATCTCTTCAGTATCCATATGTATTGTATGTGTTTGGGCAAAATTGGTAAATTCATGTCCTAATTTGTGCAGATATAACTCTATATTAAGCTATTTCAATATGACTTATATTCTATATGTATTTACAGTGTGTAACAACGAAAACTTAACAGAGCCGTTTTTGAATATAAAAAGTAAGAGTTTTAAAAAAGCTCAGATTTTTTGTAGTACGCACCCCCTCAAAGGGGTGCGTCCGAAGACCCTTATTTAGATAGGGAAAGTAGGTCGAGTGGCACCTTGTTTTAAAGGTCTTTCGAATACCTTTACAACTCTGTTGAGAGAAAATATTTCTAACGATTAGTTTTCGAGATAATTCGAAGATTTATAGGTATCTTTATCGAGTTCAGCTCTTTTTAAAATAAATCAAATTGTTTTTAAGGTATAATTTACGTTCAGAACTTTCAGAAAAAAAATAAAGTTTAGCTTTTTATGACAACCTGCTAATATGTGTCCATTTGATTTCCTAAAAAAGTAAGAATTA
>WOGP01007280.1:0-11866 GCA_015342065.1 Leptinotarsa undecemlineata
GAAGTACAAATACTGGTTGTGACGGCCTCTCTTCCTTGTGGAGCTCTTGCTGTCTTCTAGCTAAAACCTGTTCTACCATCACTCTGGAATTACCATTCCGTTGAAGGTCATTCTTGATAATGCCTATGTCTTTTATGAGACCTTCCTCTCTCTGTAATACAGAGGAAGAGGAATTTTGAAAGTGATCCATTGTGTAGTTCACCAGAAACATCTAATATGTCATCCACCGTGAATCAGCTTGTAGGTATATCTTACGGAAGCCTCATTTGAGTTCATGATAACGAATATTTTGATGAAATGAAAAGTCGAGAAGACGCTGTCTTCTTGATTTCTTGTATCTTGTTGAGTATAAAAATGCTATCAGTTTGTCGATCTGAGTAGTTGTGTATTGGATACCGAAGTGGACAGGTCAAACTTCTAGTTCATTCCAATGGGTTTTATGAATTGTTATTTAACAATCGGTAAATACTTGATGAACACTTATACTCTTCAACTGAGTTGACATGAAAAAACTGAAGAAAAATGTATAATAGGTCTATATCAAAACTCCTTTTTCAATTCAAAGTTACCTTTTTTTAACAGATGCAAATGACTTTGTAACTTGTCGTGAAAAAAAAATCAGAAAGTGTAGGATAAAATGAACAAGAACCAACAAAAAATTCACTCCCATTCGAGATGGAACAAATTAATGAAAATCTTTTCTCGATGGAATTTTGAAAAAATTGCCAGAAAACAAATATATATAGATACCCCTACTACAGAATCGAACCATCATGCAAGTGTTAAAAAGACATGAATAATTATAGCCATTACAAAGCGAAAACGGTATGTACATAAGTCTATAAAAAATTTAATAGAGGAATCTTGTTGATAGTATTTCCAATGAAACAAAGGACTAGTTCGGTTGTATATGTATGCTCTGTATTCTATCAAACAATGAAACCAGAATATTTACAGAATTTAACAACAACCCAAAACTATCATTTTAAAAGTCACCATTATCACAGTTCACTTCACCTTCAAAGTTTCAGAACCTTCGGGAAAGAATGAAAGAACTAAGTAAATAGTATTCAGCTCACATTTTAATGTCCATATATTGAAGAAAATGACTCCATATGCATAAACAACAAGAATTTTCTTATATTCCTCTACGTAGTGACAGATATCTACCAAATACTTTATTGTCTCTCTTTTTTGAACAAATATTGAAATCGTAGAATGCAGGGAACTAATATTAGTTATCATCCTGTAGATCTATGAGTTGGACAAATATCAGTCATCGACTTTGACGCAATAAATTATTCTTTGACGTCAATAAACCGCATTGGCAAACACTGAGACAACTTTTGTTTTTCGGCGACTTGTTTCTGAGGATTCTGATGACGGATATGGTTTTTGCCCTCGAAACGATAATAATTATTCATAGCATTTTAATTTTCAACTCTTCAAATGAATATGCATATTATTGACTAATAGCATGCATTTCTCTGAGAAACTTATTTCGATTTTTACTGAGTAGATTATGGAAGAGAAAAATGTTCTCTTTCTACATAAAAATTGCCATAATTTCCATCAAAAACTTAATACACAAGCCTCTGCTTCAGAGGAAATACAAATTATTCGTCACAAATCATTGGCTGCTCATATGCCGCCATCAAATGATTTACAATTATGAATATGTGTTTTCTCACTATCTCAGTAGACTATTATTATAAGATAACTTCATCGAAATATCCCAGAGTTAATCAAATAGTATCCAAGATATCGTAAAGGGTTTTATATAATTTTTAAATGGGAGAAAATATTCTAGCTACCATAAATACATAATATCAAACATTTTCATAACTCCATATTGATAATAATGCCCCTTGGCGTCTTTGGTATATAAAATTCTAGCTTATTTTCTATTTCTATTCTATTCTTTCATTTCTTTGTAAATACCAGAAAATGGCGAAGGCGACAGTTCATACAGTGATAAGGTTCTTGAATGCAGGCTGGAAAGTTTTAACTTGGATTATCTCAGGTGCTATTTGCTCAATATCAGCTATTCTAATTATTTCCAGTATATCGATGCTGTCATAGAAATGATATTTCGTCTCTATAAGTTTAGATGTTTGAAATGCTTGAATACTTCCCTAGATAACACTATAACCAACATCGAGAAAGATATATGAGAAGTTACTTTCTTCTCTCATTCTTCTAAAAGACATAACGACTTAACACTTCGTAACTGGAAACATTCATTGGTTAATAAAAGTAATTGGTTGAATTTATATTTTACTGAAAATTGCTTGTAACTTCAAAATTCATCAAAATAGTAGTAACATGCTGATGTTCTCCAATATCTGTTGTCTGAGATATTTTTGTGAATGTTAGTGATCAATGTAACTCAGAATATTCTTCTTGTGATAGATACATACATTAGTCGGTGGGGACACCGAATTCGCTCATTTTTCACAAATTAAGCGAAAAGTCAGTAGACATTTATCAATTGAGATGTATTTACTGTGTCCAAGATGAAGAAAACAGAAATCGTGAGACATATAGAGGTCGTTAAATTAAAAAAAAGTTGCCCATTCCAGCACTTATTTGAAAGAGTATTGAAATTCAGAAAATTCGTATTAGTTTCGTAGGTACTCGGAAAAAATCGAAATTCGTCAATTTTCATAAAATCATCACTTCATTTAGGAATATGTAGGACATTTAAGACAAAAACCTTTCTTTACTTTCACCGTTCAAGCCGTACAGGAGATCATTTACAAATTATGATAAAACATTTAGCTTCAGAGAAATCGTCATCAATTTTTTTTATATGAACTTGAAAAAAAAACCATATGGTATAAATTATTGGGCAACAACTCCACTGATATACCATATATAATCGTGATTTCCCATATTCTGAAACGTCATTCAATTCAAGATTCAAATAGAAGGTAGTCCAGAGTCAAAATCTATTGAAAGCTGTTTCATACAGCCTGACATTAAGGTTTTCAGATACTTATGAGAAAAGAAATTTCTATAACAAGTAAATCGTTAGGAGTTTGACGCAAAAATTTAGACGCGGGAGGGAAAGAGAAGAGAGAAATCACTGATGAATTTTTGATGGAGTATACAAATGAAGAATGAATTTAAATTTTGTAAACAGAATTAGCTATTCAGAAACTGGTTTACCAGTTCTAATTTTTCACTGAAAGTAACATCTCATGACTATCTATTATTGTTGTATCGGTAAGAGAACAAGATCCTATTAATTCAATTGATCGAATTTGTTCAACGAGATTGAATGTGACAGCTAGAATAAAGCATTGGCCAAGCGACATTGATTAATCGCCCCTTATTTTTCTTCCTTGAAACATTCTGTACTGTGGACACTTTTTCAATTAGAGTTTGTGGACATCTATTGATTCATTTATTGAAAAGGAACAGAAATCATTGGAGAAATTTACAACTCTTTAGATTTATTGAACTATTTGTCACATTTGTCAAAATGAACTTTTCTTTAAAAATATTTGTCGAAATGGAAAATCAAATTGAAATAATCCCGACTACTTGATCGAATTGAACCAGATCAATTATGAATTGATGAATGTAAGTATGTACTCTCTTTCTACATCTTTTGATATAAAGCAAACTGCTTTTGAAAACTGTAGTTAAATTACTTCTTAATCACCAAAGATTTCTATTATTACCATATCGATGAACATTTACTTTCAAAAAGAGAATAAGGCGTGAGATTGTGGTCCCCTCCAAAAATATAGAGAGTTTTAATTTTCTCAGTTGTTTTATAGGAATTATTATTTAATTCAACAAGTTACTGATGAAGAGATACTTTTTTGAAAATATGCAGTGTTTTCACGTAGAAACCCATAGGAAGAAAATCGATCTGTTTAGTTCCCAGAAAATGACTTCTGTTGAGCATTTAAAATACTTGCTTCATAAAACATTTGAAATATCAACCAAAGTTGGACAGTAGCTGGTTTGGTTGTCATGAGTGGTTTATTAGACTCTTTCAATCAACAGTCAGGTGAAACGGTGGTTCGAGCCCCGAATCCGGACGATCGATTTCCACTGCCTATCGTTAAAAGGTAAGACCTCGTTAATCCTCAGCTCGCACAAGATTAGACTTCTAAGGGTTGTCGCTTTTAGAGGACGACAAATTCTCAACAGTAAAACAGATTTTGGCAAATAAAAATATTAATTGTACAAAAATATTCATTCTTTGACAAAATATCAAAATAAAATGAAATTAACATAAGTATTTGTATACCTCAAGTTCTGTTAACCTTGTAGTCATCAAAGTATGGTATACGACTTTTTATATTCATTACATTAGTTGTAGAGTGTATAACATAGTATAGTTTGACTATTTTTGGATTATCTCATATTTTTTTTGTATGTGGGGTTCTATATCTGGATCAACATTTTTGCTCATCCAATATTTAGATCTGAGATAATAGGGATTTAATAACCCCCGTGTGAATACCTACATTCAAAATGTATATGTAGTAATTCTGGTTTTATTTATCAGCTATATGAAGTCGATGAGAGCATTATTCGATATACTATTTTATATCTAATAATCAACATTATCATTATACCATGTAATCGAATTGAAAAATAAATAGGATGATACGATAATGGCGAATTTATATCCGATTGTACAATTTCGAATTTGCATTTGATTTATATCAAATTTCAAATACAATTAGAACATTTTTCTATCGACGAAAATATCAATACAACAATTATTTATTCTGGGTGTGGCCATCCCTGGCTAAATTGCCATTATTTTAAAAATTATCATCCATACAAATGTATACGATTCGATTGGACGAACAGGAGAGGGGACACGTTACGTCACCAGTATATAACAGCCATTTTGGATATTTGTCTATGTAGTATCTGGATCCGACGTTCAAAACACTCTAAATAAATTATTGTCTATTGGATAACAAGAGTTGCATTTGTTTTAGACAAAGCGCATGCGATTGGGGGGTCATTGAAAATCACAAAAAATGCGGTAGAATATGGAATTTTTCATGCACACTACACAGGAATACAGCCAAAAAAATGAACTTGGTGGATACGTTTACCATAGTTATGTTGGTATATTTGGTTTTCATATTTTCTACATTTTAAATTAGTTTTTCTTTCCAAGAGGTGAACAAATATTTTTTCCAAGAACCTCAGATTTTCAAATAAGTACACTAAGGTTGGGGTTAGGCAAATATTCACATTCAACTCACCCTTATTTCTTCTTGAAATGTCACTTTCCAGTTATCGTCGTAGTCGGGATATTCGTCGAAGACAGAGTTGAACAGTCACTATTAGGGAAGATTTTAGACTACTTCTCTTTAAAAATGTATTAATTTTCAACAATTTTGTACTTGTACCGAATATAAGCCACAATGTATTCAATTTTTTTTGTTTTTTTTTGTTTTTTATTAATATACAAATTTTCTAATAGGAAGTTTTTTGGTATAAGGCCGACGATATAAGGCACTCTAGTCGAGATTTTGGAAAAATACGATTGGTTTTTTTGTTTTAAAATAAATGTCTTTGAAATTGTTTTAGATACACCTAAACTTGTAAATAAAACTTCTTTCTTTTCTCTTCTTTGTAAAGGTAGATCACAGATTTTGTGTTAATTCGAACGTTTCAAAATCAAAATTCGATTCAAATCAGTCAAAGATAAATCAGCAAAAAAAGTTCACTCTCTATGTATGTTGTATTAAAGTTCACAAAACTTAGCCCGTTTAAGTATATATGCCCAGTTTATTGTAAAACTACTGTATTAAATCAAATTGGATGGATTGTTGCCCTATGTTAACGAAATTAATGAGGTTTTTAAAGTTAAGTTATTGAGTCTGCTTGATGTTTCAATATGCCCGATGCAGGTTTTCAATATCTTTAACTTCGGTTCAAAACGTTGGAAGGTTATTAACGAAAATTGTTCATAAGTGTGCCCGTTGATTCAGATGTAAATTATGGTGAAAATTATTATAATTAACGCAAGAGTTGATTTATTGTAGATCCTCCTATGAATCTTCGTTGACAGCAAACTGCGATGGTATTGAGAAAAATGTAGGAACATTATAGCCGAAAAGTTTTTGTATCACGATGTTTGTTTTTGTACTGTGTTTCGAATGGTTAATTTCTGAAAAAGAAAAACGCTTTTCAGGTTCATATGAAGAATTCCTTCCAGGGTACTTTCAAAATAATATAACCCATTAACAACGATATTAAAACAATGGTTCTAACACGAATAACCTAAGTGGTAGTCAAGGAATTCAGAAACAATTTTTTCAACAAATGCTTCCATTGGAGGTTCAATATCTGAATTTCTGAATAATCATTACACAGCTACAATGGATGCTAGATGTGAAATGACAAGAAATACGGTCCACGAATATCGCAACTGAATAATAACTCTTTCAAGTGTTGAAAGAAATACTAACAGCATTGACAGTGTTTACAACAAATCAAAGTATTCATCATAGAGACATACATTTTCACACAAAAATTATACTTAGGTTCCAAAATTTCCAATTAAAAGATACTTTTGTATTTCGTTCAATCTGAGCCAGATTGAGGAACATCCTAAAATAGTAGTGGGTATATCTTTATAAAAGTACCCTGATATTCTTGGAGTTTAAGCCTGCAGCACCACGTATACGAGAGAAAAAAATGGAAGGGGAAATGCGTCTACAAGCTAAGGAAATATGTGCGCAAGTACAATGTGTATAAAGCTTAAACGGGATAAGAAGGAAATGAAACAGTCTTGATTGTGCTTTGACAAAAAAAAGAAGTTAAAAAACTTAGAAAATTTTATACGGTAACACGAGCAGTTGTATAATAATGTATAATATCAACTTACTGTTTTATGGTTTTCTGTTATATTTTTATTTAAACTGTAGGTATAGACAGGTTGAGGGGTATTGTGAAAGGGGTTTCGCAGTCAGCTATAAACTGAAATTTTCAGTCCCTGAAAATCATCTATGTGCCCAGTATATAGGATTGGCATATAGCAGGTACATAAGCGAGACCTGTGGTCCAGCCTATTCGTGGTATAGGGGCATGGAAAGCGCCAAATGGGCCGTAGAAGTAGTCACACAACGCTAGCGCTCCGACATCAAAGCGACAGAGATAAACAACAGAACATCGAAACGCCGGCACGCTTGATGTGTGTACGAAATCACACGGAAAACGTGTTGCCTGACTTGCTCCTATGATGGTGTTCGATAAGTGTGAAAATAATTATTGGAACTTTGACCATCGATACACTTTGAGACTGCAGTTGGAAAAAGTACACATTCTAACAAAAATGCTTCTTTCAGAAAGATAGACGGCCTATGTATACGGAGTCTTTCACGAGGTATATTCATGTATGAAAATAATAAAAAGTGTGGTTAGTTCTATTACAGATTCAAATAGCGAAGTTTTTTTTGAACAGTTCTGATCTAAAAACTTTCCACAAATTAGAAAAACAGTTTCTATACCTAGAGAGTTATTCTAATGTTCAAATTCAGGTCTAGACAGGAGCATATGAACGTGTGTCTTGGGACGTTCGACTGAAGTGATAACTTAAACTAATCTAAATTGAACTATTTAATATTGAAACTGTTTATCTTGAGAAAAGTTCAGGTTATTACTTAAATTTTATGTATATTACTATGATAATGTGAAGAAAGGTTATTTAGTAATGAAATATTTTATTGATCATTTTGTGTATGCTCATATATTATAGTACCAGAAGCGAATTGTCACTTTAGTAAGATTAAATAATGATACTAATAATGTACATGCAAAAAATTACTGTCATCATTTTTAAGCCACGTTTCACATAATAAAAGGATATAACGTGCTTGCTGTTTAGATTTTTATGACACTGTCAACAGTATATATCTAACGCACACTAAACAATTAGCGTCTGTCCGAATAGAGAGGTGGAGCCTATATTCCGCTGACGTATGGGTGAGAGAATGGGAAATATCAAACAAACTGTTAATTTGATTCAATAAGCATGTATGCAACTTCCTATAAACTTTTCTTGAACCGATGCTCCGTACCATGAAAGACCACTTCTGCAAAAAAGGCAAAAAAGAGCTGCTGGGGCAAGAAATTATCACTCCAAAAATCTCAAAATAAAGTGTTTTTTGAATACTTTATGGATTTTCATCAATTATCGCCAGGTTCCATCAAACAGAGGATACTGTTATTCACCACGCTGCTCAAATTAGTTTTAGAGACAATTTTCAGAAGGAGCCGAATGAAGATGGAAGAGACAAATTTTGAAATTATATTAAAAAACCATGAAAGAAAAGCTATGAAAGAACTGAGATAAGCCGTGGTGAAAATAGCTGAAAAAGCGAGGGCATTTGGATCTTTCCCAGGAAGAGACAAAGTACATGGTAAGGGGAGGTCTGAAACAAGACAATAATATAGAATTAAGGAAACAAACGTTAATTCTCAGAAAAGTCGAAGAGTTTACATTTTTGGGAGTGAAAATGAGAAAACGACTACTAATATCGAGAAATAAGTAAAGCTGATGAAAGATTATATGAGGCAGATATTAGGGCAACTGTGATATATGCACGATAAACATGGGTGCTGAAGAATAAAAATTCAGAAGATGGAAAAGGAAAATATTATCTGTAATATATGAGGGGATACATCCAGGAAAGGGTTGAAAGAGAAGAACTAACCAGCATAAAAAATGTCATCAGTAATGAAAGCCCAACGAATCAGATGAATAGGACATGTTTACAGATTGCTAAATAATAGAATGATCAAGACCACTTTAATGAAATGAATAAAAACACTTCTGTCTATACACCACTGGCAGATTTTATTTAAACGATCGGTTTCGGGTTTGACACCATTATCATTTTTATACTTTTATACTTTCAGTTTAATACTTTTAGACAAGTGTTTTTATTCATTTCATTTAAGTGATCATGAATTACCATAAAGTAAACAAGTCATCAATCACATATAATGACCAAGATGATACTGAATAATAAACCAATCGAAAAAAAAAAAAGACAGCGAAAGAAATGGCTGGAAACGGTACAAAATATTGGCAAAAATGTATGTTCTCAAACGGATAGGAAGGGTTGGAGAAAAATAGTCAGGGAAGGTGGAGAGAGATTGTGAAGGAAGTTTTCTATAAAATTTTCTCTTTCTCTAGATTCCAGTTAATGACAGGGCTATTTAGCTGAACTGTCGAGCTTTCGGATATATTTATTACCTTCGAGACAACTGTTATATATACATAAATGATTGATAATATATTCTTTGAGAACATTTCCGACATACTATCGTGCATTTGTGTTGTTTTCTACAAACAAGTGTTGCCTACCCAACCAGCAAAATTATTTTAAATATCTGAGAAGGTAGATATTTTCAATAGTTATGTCCCGTATATACAATTCTTTGTCGAAACTGAGAATGAGCGACAGTTTCTAGATACTGAGTTAATTTGAACAATTTATATCATTTTTAGGTATAAAAGATATTGTATAACTATAAAGTGGACAAGAGCAGTTATATTAACTTCATAATTGAACATCACAACACAACTTCAGTAAATTCAAAATTTGATAGGAATTGGGAAAGGCAATAACGAATCAGTTAGTTGAATGATATCTATCTGATTATGAAAAAGATTTACTCGATTCATGAAATTTACGCAAACTAAAGAAATGAAATAATTGACGTCCCATAAGTTGAGACCGCTCGTTTCCATTTTTTAGAATTCGTTATAAGAAAAACTTATTTGGAAGCAGTCACAGATAATATTCTGAATAATTATTAGAAAAATATATTTTTATTCAGATAGTCGTGTCAGTAAGTGTTCTGGCGATGTCTTAAATTTATTGGAGCCTCTGGTGACATCCTACATTTTCATTTTGTTTTATTACAGATGGTAGATCAAGATCTTCAGATGATGTGGTGCTGCAAGTTTTTCTGCAGCTGAAAAAGGAAATGCGCCACTGGAATCAATTAAGTCGCCTCGGAACGCCAATTTGTATTTCTTCATTCTTTACCTGAAATTTAGATATGATTTGCGATAGCCACACGTTACCTAAGTTACTCATTCAAAAACAGCATGTAAACATTTGTGCAAACAAACTATGAATCTGCCAATATTATTCATGACCTATTCTGAATTCAGCAAGCTCCATTTAGATTTACCACATATATGCACAAAGCAGAACCAAGAGTATTATGAACTGATGATTGTTCCTAATGGCAAGGATTGGAGAGTGATACGGAGATCTCAGAGTGATATTTCACATGAAGTCATCGCTGATATTTATCTCATGTTTAATAACTTATGTTTTTCGAATGGATTACAATTAAAAATCATGATATGAGTGATATTCACACACAACATATCTTTTTAAACTGAACATTAGACACATGAAAACGAAAATATAGATTTTGTGATTCAATTCATTTTGATTTGAAAAAGCAGTGTACATTTTATTGCATTTCTTGATGTTTCTTTAGATATCTATAATAATATTATTGAGGAATCTTTATGATTCATAAATATAATTGCATGTGGAATTATATTATTGAATGGAAGAGAATAAAACAAATGAAAATATTTGTGACGAAATGATAATAAAACGCATCCTGAAAAATGAACTTAAATTGTAAATAACGTTTTATTAAGTAATAGAGACACAGAATAACCAGACAAGTCATGAGGAATTAAAAATTCATTATTGCTTACTAGATGCTCAGTGTCAAACTTTCTAGAAAGGTATGAACATCAGAAACAGAAGAGACATAGGGATTGAATGTTATTTTTTTTGGAGTTGAAAATGATAAGAGACAAATACGAATTAAAAAACGAATGCAGAAAAAGAGGGGGAAAGTACAAAATGAAACTCGAATATATTTTAACTGCAGCAGCAGAAATATGTGTTACACAGATAATAATGAACAGAAATCTGAACGAGTAGAGCCAAATAGGCAAGAAAGCCAAAAACTTTTTTTCCAAAAAATTTGTCACCCCTAAAAATATAACTCTTTCTATTTAAATGATAATTCATTTCAGATAATTATTATAAGGAAAAGTATATCATAAGTAACATGTCATCAAGTTCACACAAAAACTCATCCAGTGCGAACGAGGAAATGACGTGAAGGAAACTTCGTCAAAAATTGAAAGAGAGAATGATAACCAAGAAAGAGCAAAATCACCAGAAATAAACAATCGAACTAAAATAGAATTTAAAATCATAACAGAAAGTGCAGATTGAAAGAAAGGCTATAGAAAGTCAACTCCGTTAGTTCGGACAAGTGAATACATTAAAAGACCAGAAAATAGCAAGTATTTGGAAAATAAAACGATACGAAGAGAAATAAATTAGGGTGACGTATTTTTATGAATATAGTTTTTTATGGATCATCTACATCAACATAGTTAGTCTAGCCTCAAAACAAAAGAATGTAAACTTCATTTCTGTTTATATAAATCAGATAGTGAGGTACTACAGAAGCTTATGTACTGTAAATATTCGAAAAAAATAAAGGAATAAATAAGAATACAGAATATAACTTCACCAACAAAAAGCTCAAGTATCACACCTGCTCTCAAGAGTCGTAGGGACAACGAGCAAGATTCAAATCGGACATAACCTCGAAATTTATAGAGACAAATAGGGGCAGACCTTATTTACTTCAAACGATCGCGAAAAGAAGTACTGACTAATTCGTAAATTGATGTTTATGAGTAGGAGAGAGAGATCGAACACTAGAACGCCCAACACTTCTTACATACAATCGCATTTGCTGTAAATAAAGTTTGGCAATGTGGTATAAGGAGAACGGTATTGGGATTTCATTCATA
>WOGP01007281.1:0-11865 GCA_015342065.1 Leptinotarsa undecemlineata
ACGAACTAGCTTCACGATGGAAAGTTTACATTGCATAAGGATTAAAAGAAGATAAAAAGGTCAGTCTGGTCGAGGGTTATCAGGTACCACAAAATTGTCAAGAATTACAAGCGCCTAGCTTAAATCCAGAAATAACAGCTCTCCTAGCGCCATCAGATGTGAAGAAGGGCAAATTTTTGACATTCAATCCTTTCTGGGCAAGGATATTGGTACTTTGGGATCGGCACTGTCCTTGTGTCTATAATCCAATGAAGGAGGGGGTGTGGACAATAAGGTATCAAAATTAGTTGATACGGGAAAAATTCTGTGTGATGTTCACTATTCACTCTCTAACCATCGTAAAATACTACTTTATCCCCACTTCAATAAAAAAAACCAGAAAGTCGCTGCCAACCAAACGCCAGATAAGTTTTTATTTGGGGAATATTTTGCAGAAAAATACAGAGCTGAAATAAATTTGTAGAGTGCGGTAAAGGAAATCAAAGCTATCCCTTCGACCTTTTCGGCTAAAAACTACCAGCTCCCAAGTCACAGAAGCAAGTGGAAGTCACAGTCAAAGCAGGTAAGGGGAAGAGTCAATCAGAAACAGCCTCAGACAGAACACCATACCAACCTAGGTCTTAAAAATCCGTTAAGTTAAATCATGGAACAAAAAAACTTTATTCTGCAAACATCAACTCTCTCATCAAAATAGGTGCTGTAAAGAAAGTGGAAATGAGCAAAGGCCAATTTTTATCACATTATTTCCTGAGAAAAAATCTAATGGAGAGTATAGGTTCATTCTCAACCTGAAACAACTGAACAAATTCTTGTCAGTACCTCATTTCGAATTAGAAGATACTAGAATGGCCGAACATCTCATTTCAAAAACACTTTCCTTGCAACCATTGCTTATTTCGCAATCCCCATATATGAAAATCATAAAAAATATTTAAGATTCAAATTCAAAAATGATTTTTATGAATTTCAAGAGTTATGCTTTGGGCTTTGTACAGCCCCGAATTTATTTTGTAAACTCTTGAAACCAATTTTGCTACATCTCAGAAGCAGAAAACTGTTATCAGTTGCTTATCTAGATGATATCCTCTTCATAGCAAATACGGCAGACGAATGTAAAGCGAACATAAAAATTACATGCGGAACTCTGGAAATTCTAGGCTTTATTATAAACAAAAATGAAAGTATATTGTTTCCCACTCTCGAAATAATATTTTTAGGTTTCATTTCCAACACAATTTCTATGAAAATGTTTGTAGCCACAGAAAAGAAAGAAAAACTTAAAATATTTCTTCGTCAGGGAAAAATAAAGAAAATCAGAACATTTTCAAAATTCTTAGGATTCCTGATATCAATCTGTCCAGCCATTCAGTACGGGTGGATATATACAAAGCAGTTTGAGAGAGAAAAATTTTTCGCTCTCAAACACAATCATGGAAGTTATGATGGATTTATGGAAATATCAAAAAGTATGTCACACGATCTCAATTGGTGGATGAATAACATTGATAATCAGGAAAGCATTATTGTACCAAAAAAATTCCTAACTGAAATTTTCACGGATGCATCTCTTACAGGGTGGTGAGCTTATTGCAACAATCAAAAAGCAAAAGGTTGCTGGAAACCTGACGAAGTAAAAAACTATATCAATTACCTAGAGCTATTGGCCGATTTTAATGAACTCAAAATCTTCACAAAAGATTATTTCAATTGCCATATCTTACTACGGGTAGACAACACTACAGCCGAATCCTATATTAATAGAATGGG
Organism: Leptinotarsa undecemlineata; assembly: GCA_015342065.1. NCBI lineage: Eukaryota > Metazoa > Arthropoda > Insecta > Coleoptera > Chrysomelidae > Leptinotarsa > Leptinotarsa undecemlineata. The sequence continues at coordinate 1,768 of WOGP01007281.1, forward strand.
GGTGTAAAATATAAACATTTGAATTAATTAACTAAAAAGATATGGCAATGGAGTGAGCAAAAACAAATAATGATCTATACGTCTTACATTAATTCGGAAGAAAATCGTGAAGCGGATAAAGAATCAAGGCTACAAAACTTTGAAACAGAGTATTGTCTCAACCCAGAGGCATTTCATTAGCCCACACGAAAATTTAGAAGCCCTGAAATTGATTTATTTGCTACATATTTGAATACAAAATGCAAGCAATTCATTTCTTGGCATCCCGATCCGTACAGCATAGGAGTTGATGATTTTACATTTTCATGGAGAAATTTAAAAGCATATATTTTTTCACCTGTCTCACTGATTCCAAAAGTTTCAGGAAAATAGAGAACGATAATGCAGAAATCGTTGTAGTTTCTCCAATATGGAAATCACAATCATGGTTTCCCAAACTAGAATATATAATTGTTTCTGATACTTTCATATTTGAGCAAAAACCCTCAATAATTATGTCACCTTTCAGAAAACCCCACCCGCTTTGGAGGCACCTTATCCTGGAAGCAGCCATTTTATCAGGAAAGCCTTCAGTAGAAAGCAGATTCCTACTTCAGTTATAGACACCATGACAGCGTCATTGAGTCATAATACTCAAAAACATTTTGCAGAATTTCCCCCACATTAAGTGGGGGAAATTCTGCAAGGGTGAGAAAGATATCATATTCCACCCAGAAACTAAAAATATCTTAGAATTTCTGAATAGCAAACTGGAAAATGGAGCAAACTTTTCTTCCATAAATACCAGCAGATCGGGTCTAAATCTAATTTCGGAAGCCGGAAAATGTAGTACAGTGAACAGGTTTCTGAAAGGAGTATTTAGAATCAAACCAACATTTCCCAGATACAAGCAAATATGGGATCCAGAAGTTCTTGGATCTAAAAAAAAATTAACTTTGAGATTGACACTTTCTTTGGCCTTAGCTTCTGCGCAAAGAGTCCAGACACTAAGCACTATTGTTTATCGAATATTCTCATTCTAAAATATATAATTGAAATTCGTATAACAGATATCCTTAAAACTTCCAAGCCTAAAAATCCACAACCAAGGCTACAATTTCCTTTTCCCGGTCTGGCCTCTACCATTTTATACTATATCGAGTAAACAAAAAATCTTCAAAACTAATGAGCATTTAATTTTGACAATCAAGAAACCTCACCACCCAGCCACGTCACAAACTCTGAGCAGATGGATAAAAGAGGGTATGCGACAAAGTGGCGCGAATACTGCCATTTTTAAAGGACACAGCACGAGACACGCTGCTTCATCAGCGGCGAATAGATCGGGCATGAACATAGAACACATTTTTTTGGCTGCAGGTTGGTCTACAAGGTCAGATACCTTCAACAAATTCTACAACAGACTTTTGGTTTCAAACGAATGTTTTGCGAATTACCTAAAGAAAGTCTAAAATTATCCTAGTTTTGAAATATTATATTATATTACATTGTAATTTTCTTTTGTTTTTGCTGTAAGTGTTTACATTTTGTGGAATTCAAATATATACTATTACTCTCAATGTTGCATTACATATAAATTTTTTTCTACTCAGCGAAACATTAATTTTATAAAATGATGTTATGTGGACATTCATTACCTGAAACCTAAAGATCGCCTTAAAGTCTTTAAACATCTACAAGATGGTAAATCTATTCAGATGTGACCAAATCGAAGTATAATTAAGGATTAATCGACTTACCTAAGGAAGTTCAATACAAATTATACGAGATTGGTCACATCCGCATAGATTTACATCCCAACCTTTATCCTGAAACAAAAATAATGGTTTTCAGCTCAGGAGTGGATACCCACCCTAGAAGCGATCTACTGCTTACGAACTATAATGACTCAAACCAGGGTCAAGGAACACGAAAAAAAGTTCTTATTTTTCAACTTGCGCGTCATAGCTCTAGAATGTATTACTACAAAGTGGTAAATCTATGCGGATGTGACCAATCTCGTATATTTTGGATTGAACTTCTTTAGGTAACTCGTTTAATGCTTAATTATAGGTGAATTTTCATTTTTCTCAAAAAATATTCATTCATCAATTTCTATTTCCTCTTCTTTTGTTATGTCCTACAGTTCTCCCAGCTATTCGGTTTTTATCACCTCACTTGTCGCAAAGCGCCCTCCTCTCATGGGTCTCTTCAATCTTGGTAACAGGAAAAAGTCGCATAGTGACAAATCTGGTGAATACGTTGGATGCGGCATGACTACGGTGTTGTGCTTTATCGTGATACGAAAGCCATGAATTATTTTTCCACAATATCGAACGTTTTCTTCGTATTGCCTTTCGCAAACGGTGCATAATTTATAGATAATACTCCTCATTGACAATACAGGGATTTCCTATACACTACGCTACGGTGATCGAAGAAAACAGTTATCCTGAACTGGATCCACTCGAAATCGGCTTCACTATGCGGGCCGTCTATTGATAATAAAAATAATGTTATTCAACAAAGAATCAACAAAAGGCAATCGAAGATCAAATAAATGCAATAAAATAAACATGTACTCACAGAAACAAGTGACTGCTTATACGTGAGAGATATACTACTTGATATTTACAATAGAGATAGAATAACTATCACAAAAATTACAAGATATGGATTATACAGGGCGTTCTAACAAAAACTTGACCCCTCCCTACTGTAAGTCAGCAACAGACGTGTAATCGAAAATTTCAAAGAACACGTTTATTACTAGGGGGCTAATTCTGATTTTTTTTTGTGGCATGATCGAGTGATACATCATTTGAAAGATCTTTTGCCCCTCTATTATTACTGTAATGTTTTTCGAAATTGGTTCATTCGTTATTGAGAAACTAAGTGTTGAACTTTTTGTTTAAAATAAAAGAGAAAATTCGTTATCGCTCATTTTATTGAGGAAATCAACACAAGTAATATAAATGGCAGCACAATCAACGGATGAAGTACTCAAAATGACCTCTATCTAGTTCCATAAAATAATACAGTCTAGAGTTTTGAAATGAACGACACTTAGTTTTTTCTGTACTGTTTTTTAATATAGTAGTCGCAGAACAAAAAGTAAATAGTTGGTCACTTCACGAATTATCCTTGTTCACTGTGTTCCAACATGGTTTATTCTACTGAAGAAAGAATAAAAATTGTTGCAACCTATTATCGAAATCGTGCTAAAGCTGCTGCAAGAATTTATAATACGAATCATCCAGACCACAACGTGAGCCATCAATACGTTAAACAGTTAATGGATACGTTTCGAACTTCATATTCTGTTCACAAGAGAAAACATGAAGTATCCCGTCCTGTCAGAAATGGCGGAGTTGAAGTTGCAGTTTTAGGACATATACAAATGGATAATCGACAATATATCAGATAAGTGTTAGAGCGTCTGCTGTATCAGCTACTAGTGTTTTTTGAATTTTGATAACCTACAAATTCCATCCTTTCATAATAAGGCTAGTTCAGGAATTGAACCAAGGTGATCGTGATCGCCGACTTTTGTGAGGTGTTTAGCGAGAAATTGACCAATAACCCAAACCTATTATACAATAGACGTTTTTCAGAAGTTCTTTCATGTTGAATGATGAAGTGAATATACATAATTGTCGTTACTGGAGCGATGTGAATCCTCATTTGGTGATGGAAATACATTCACAAAATCCACAAAAATCAAAAGTGTGGGCCGGCATTCTTGGTAATTATATTGTTGGACCATTCTTCATTGAAGGAAATCTCAACGGAGACACATACCTAAATCTATCACAATCCTGTATAGGTCCCATAATTACACAAATTTCAGAAAATGATGACAATTTAATATAAAATGAAATGACAATTCAGCAGGATAATGCACCCCCACATTTTGATGTTTGGGTGAAATAGGTTTTCCAATTCGTTAGATCGGTAGAAGAGGTCCAGTGGAGTGTCTAGCTAGATCACCTCATCTCACACCAATGGACTTTTTTCTGGGACATCTGAAGCCCAAAGTGTACTCTACTGAGCCTACAAGACCTGTGACAGAGAATTGTTCGGGAATGCCGATGGCTGACTCGGGACAACTTGAATAATGTACGGAACGCTTTCGAGAGTAGACTGTATTATTGTATGGAACTACGTGGAGGTCATTTTGAACAATTTATCCGTTGATTTTGTTTCCACCGATATTATTTATTGTTGATTTTCTCATTAAAATGAACGACAGCACATTTTTCTTGAATAAAACGTTCAACGTTTAATTTCTCAATAATGAATGATTAAATTTCGAAAAAAATTACAAAGGTGATAGAAGAAAATTGACGTGTTCTTTGAAATTTTCGATTACACGTCCGTTTCTGACTTACAGGGTGATTAAAATTTTTGTTGGAACGCCCTGTATGTTAAGCCATGCTAAATTTGTCACAGTCAGGAAATTAATCATTATAAGTGAATCAGTTCACTTTTGGATAACTTAAAATTGGAAAGTGAACACCAGTTGAATTAATTTTTTTTTCTTTTTTCCCATTTTTTCAATTACATTTTGTTGTTGATTAGATCACTGAAGAGTATCCTATTGGATGACCTATTCTTAGGATATCTTATCCTAGAAATAATTTACCAAGTATATTTGCCAGGCTAATGATTGATGAAATAATTCAGGCGAATCCGAATGATCTTTTAACTAATGAATAATTTCAACAAGATGGGTGAAACCTCCTTATGATAGACTGGCTAGTTTTGAAGTAGCTGGATGATAATTTTTTGAACCGATAAATAGAAAGATGTGGTACCACGATATGACGCTCTTAGATTTTTCCATATGGTTCATGAAATCTGAAGGAAACATTACAAAATTGTAGCCCATTCCAGAACTCATGGATATGATGGATATTATTTGTACCAAACTTCTCTATTGCCAGGAGTGAATGGTGGTTGGAAAACCTATGATATATGACATTTATAGCTTATTTACAATTTTTAAAAGAATATACAAGATTTAAATACTTAGGATTACTGAAAATTGAAAAGGGGTATATTTTCAGAAGAGATTAGTTTTACAAAAAGAAAGGTTTTGGGTTTCTACTCCCCCATCTTTATAAAAAAAATGTATGAGGGAAGGAATAAAGCTTTTGATTTCTGAATAAACACTCAAAGATTTGTAGATCACGTGAACTTGAGAAAAAAGCCTTTTCCAAACATCTACCTATGCATAGGTAAACTTTGAATTATTCGAAGGAAAAAGTAATTTTGATATAACTATTTTTATATAAACATTAAATTATACTAAAATCGCATTTTTATATTCAGTTTCTATCGTAACTCGTTTATAGTATACTGCTATAAGGAAAACATATCGCATATGGCGATATGCAAAACATAGAAAAAACGGAGTTCTACAAATTCTGAAATCAATTAATTTTGTTATTGATAAATGAATTTTGTTTTAGGCAAGAAATTGTATAGAGAGAAAGATTGAACTATTCAACAATTAAATGAATAAAATGGATAATTTTGTAATGTATTACGTGCTATAATAAAAACTATTTTAAAATTACGTAATTGAAATAGAAAACAGTTATAGATTTATAATAAATAATAATTTTAAAAATTGAAAAAACAGGCTTCAATGGCAACACAAACACAAACTAAAAAAATAATTCGAAACTACTTCAAGATTGTGTTCAACATCCATAATAAGTCGTATGGCTTGGTGTAACAAATGAATTTTAATAAGTCTGAAATCAGTATAATTCTATTTACAAAAAATTAATTTTGAGATGCTAAATATACGTTGTTATAAATACTTGTTTAGGAACTGTTTGCCAGATTGGCACCCCACGCTTTTTTACAACAGAATAAATTTTTTGCAAATAGATTTATTTTGATTTCATTAGTTACATCAAGCCATAGGAGTTAGTATCGATGTTGAACACAATCCTTAAATTAGTTTGTTTCGAATTATTAAGTTTGTGTTGCTAGTAAAACGTGTTTCTTTAGTTTTTTAAATTATTATTTATTTTCCACTTTCCATTTTGGCTTGCTGTTTCAAGACCATTTGTTTTAATATAAAATATATACCAATGCACAGACAGTGTGGTTGTCTCACTTGCTCTCACACAGAGACTGTGTGAGGAAATTATTCAATCCTGGCGATCCTGATCAGTATAATACAAATACAAAGAAGGTTCAAAATTACATCTGTCCGAGTCCAAACAAACATACAAGTGAAGCTACTATTAGCGTGATTATAGTTAACTACTGCAAAAGTGGAAATTACTTTTGATGGATGAAAGTAGAGGATAGAAGTTAAAAAGATGTCTCTAAAATGTTAGTATAATTTATTAAACATGTATTCTGTTCACGTTAATCGCTAGCTTCAGTAATGAATTGAATTCCAAAATATAAGGTTAGGATAGATTAGATCCAAAGTGAGTGGGTATATTCGACCGTTCACTACACCCGCAAGGGTTCCGTTGGACACATCTATTCACGATGATTCACATCTATTCACACTCGACAAAATAAACCCAGCTCCTTAACGAAGCCGATTAGTTGGTATGGTGAGTGGTCTTTCATGCCAGATGGTAAGAGTACGGCTCTGCCAAACTCTTAAATCCTGATTCCGTCCCCAGCGAGGCAGGCACAATGTATATGCTCTGCTGTTTCATCATTTCTTGAACAGAGGCGACACACACTCTTCCGACAGTCCGAGTCTCTGCATATGATGATTCTGGTCTAGATTCCTGGCCAGTTTGGCCAGGAATCTAGGAATCTATGACTGTTAAAAAATATTGTTTCATGGACATACTCGAGCGCATCAGATATTGATAGTATCAATGTCCTACGTATTTTTAATAATGTTCGTATGTTATTCTGATCGTTTGCATGATACGGCTGGTTATACGTAAGGGTTGAAAGTGAAAAAAAAATTAACTGCAACAAAAAACACTCTCATTCAATAATCTGACGATTTCGATCTGACGCAAACTCGCGACCATTATGTGCAAAAAAATCACCATTTTGGAAAACTCAAGCGCGTCAGATCAAGATATATATGGTTCATCTTTATGTTCTAAAAGTGCTGTCTCATAATCTGACGATTATCTAGAATCTAGAGGGATTCGTTTAATCTGACAAAAAATTTTTTTTTATATCATTGAACTTAAACAATAATAATCGACATAGCGCGGCCCTAAGAGTGCTATATTACCATCTACGGCACTCTTACGGTATTGACGAGACACTGGTGTTGCCCTACGCTCCGGGGGATATTGAATCCGTTGTGGGGAACGAGAAGTGTCAAATTCATTGGAACTATTCCTTCCCCACCCGCAAGCTCATACAAGCTAATAAGCCTGATGTAGTCCTTCTCGACCACCAGAGCAAAACAGTATTTGTCGTGGAGTTTTCAACTCCTGGCGAGACGAATATCGATATGAAATATCAAGATTTTCTCTTCGAACTCCGCACACTCTATCCAGATCACTCTGTTAAGATTGTTGTTCTGATTATTGGATTCCTTGGTGGAATGATGTCCTCTCTACTCTCGAATCTTAAAATCATATCGGCTTGCCGCACTAAGGCAGATATGTTAACCGCACAGATGCAGAAGGCTCTCATTCTTGGCTCGGAAATTATGTGCTCAGGGCACATAATTCCCGGACCCAATGATCACTTACTGCACGGTGTGGGAAGTGGTCATTGGTTGATAATGCTGGCGCGCTCCCCCGAACGTATCGGGGCTTCGGGGGATAGGGCCTGACCAGCGCACACTACGGTGAAAAACAATTTTTATTCCATAAGAAAGATTGAATACATATGTATACATATAAACATGAATCTAGTACGAAGATCGAATCAAAACTTTTTATTATCATGTGTACATGGAAAACAAATCTGTTCAATAATTGATATTCTTTTATAAATAACGTTGAAACCTCAGTGTTGATTAGTGATATCGAAATCGGTTGTGACAAAATCATGGGAGTTTTTAAGATGAACCTAATTCTAGAAAATGGATAACTTATATATTGATATCTTATTAAATTACAGTGATCCATTTTTGTTGATAATCATATTGGACAGCTTACATCATACTCGAAAGTGACTGATTTTCCATTTTTTCCAAGGTGTTACATAACGTTGACACAGAGCCTCCACTTGATAATGGGAGGTGCCCCCGCAGGTCCTGCCGGCACTGGTAAGACAGAAACTACCAAGGATTTGGGTAAAGCACTGGGAATGATGGTGTACGTATTCAATTGTTCGGAGCAGATGGACTATAAGTCCATAGGGAATATTTACAAAGGATTAGCACAGACAGGTTGTTGGGGATGCTTCGACGAATTTAACCGCATATCTATCGAAGTGCTTTCTGTGGTAGCGGTACAGGTGAAAATTATACAGGATGCAATCAAAGATAACAAGAAGAAATTTTTGTTTTTGGGACAAGAAATTGGAATGATACCTACTGTAAGCACAAAATTATTCGATAATTTTTGTACTGTTGAATAGAAATACATCTCAAAATATTTTCGGCATTCTAGAAGCTGTGATTTCATTGAAGGATAATATTGATGTGGATGAAAAACAAATTAAACAACTTGTGCTTTTCCTTGAACTGATAATATAAATGACAGGGATATTAATTTTTCCTAAATATAACTCTGAGTGTTAAGCGGGGTAGATTAAAAATGTTGGAGCTTATTAATAAAAATTGAATGGGTCGTTTATTGATTCTTTTGTAGACTGTTCGAAAAAGCGCTGTCAGCTTGGATGAAAGCTAAAATACTTGTTACCTACTGACTTTGATTATTTCAGATTCGAAAGTTAGGAGACACGAGAATTTTCACGCCCGAAAAAATATGCATAATTTGGTCGAAAGAAATAATTAAATCACATTGAATTGGCAAAAAACCACACAAAGCACATTTGCTATTTCTTTCAAAACGTTTCTGAGTGAAAAATTTTAATATAATTTAAAATAGTTATTTGATGAGACGCATAACAGTTCAATAAGATAGTATATGAAACTCGTGCATTCGTAAATAGACGCAGGTTTTGTTGCCAAACGTTTCGTCTACGGTAGACATCACAGGCAACGATGAAACTCTTCAGTTATCCTCACATTATCTGTATCAGTTTCGGACTCCAGTTCTATTGGATTATTAGAAGGCATGAATCAGTTGATTTGAATGGAGTGATGCGTGTGTAATAATTGAGTGCAGGTAGACATCTCATTTATTTTGATTTTTTTTTCATTAGGATCAATTTGTTTTTGTATTTATAAATTTCTATCGCCTCCCTATATAATCTTATACAGTGCATTTCTTTCATGTCCCGCCCCTTTTATTTTTTGAACGGGTCAACTCAAAAAAATGAAATTTGGCGTAATAAAATTAATGTATGATGAATTAATGTATGACAGATGAAACTTTTAAGATAGCGACTGGGCGCCATCTAGGAAAAAAATTAAATAGAAAGGGGGGTCTTGTGATACATCATTTTGAAGCTCCTGACAAATGTTTCTCAACCTTAGGATATAATGTCAATATCTTCAACTACTACAATATGGCGGAACTTTCAATAATTGCCTGACTATAACGACATTCAACTACATAATATGAGGTAATAATAATGTATGTGCCCGCAACAGTCAAAATATTAAATTTTTTGAAAATCTCTCTGCATGACTCTCTTCTATTCACTTTTGCAATTATTCTGATTGCGTATTTTTGTAATAAAAACACCCTTTGTACAGAGGAACTTGCTCCCCAGTTTAAAATTCCATATCTCATATGAGAATGGAAGTGGGCAAAGTATAAAGGCAGAAGGATATTTTCACTGCAATGACTAGACATAAACTTGAGTGCATAACATCCTTTTCTAAGTTTTCCGCAGACAATATCAATCTGTGAAATCCATGAGAGCTTTGAATCAAAGGTAATTCCTAGCATTTTGATAGATTTAGAAGAAGACACGACGTTATTAGTATTTTCAAACAACAAAAGCTGGTGGTGTTCCCGACTATTTGAACAAAACATCAGGGCATTAGTCTTTGATTTATTAATTATTAAATGGTTTTTGTCTGAC
>WOGP01007282.1:0-11865 GCA_015342065.1 Leptinotarsa undecemlineata
ATTTAAGGGTTTCCCAGTTATCAGCACTGTAGATGATAGTTGTATCATCCGCAAAGCTGATTATTTTTCTTTCTCCATTTAGGGTGAGTAGATTGTTTATGTACAATATGAAAAGAATAGGGCCTATCACAGTTCCCTGCGGTACTTCAAACTTAATAGTCATTTCATTGCTGATGTTATTTTTTATTTCAACTATTTGCTTTCCATTATTTAAAGAACTTTTAAATAGCTCGAAGACATTTCCACGCATTCCTATGCCCTTCAAGATGGATTAATAGAAAGCCAAAAACTTTCTTTTCCAAAAGATCTAAGTTATTATGATATTGATTTCCCAGCTTCAGAATACGAGGAATCGGACTGTTCAAAGTATAATTGATATGGAAAAAATGAATATGAAAAATGTCGTATCTTTTTGTTTGATGTGTTTTATTGTATGTGTATGTGTGGAGTATTTCTTGACAGTTCATCTCACTATTCATTAATTCGAAGAGGAAACTCAAGTTCATAAAAATTCCTATCTTACCTTCCAATGATTTCATATTTAACTTGGTTGAGAGTGAACTGTACTCATATTCATTTCATTGAATAACAAAGTGAAAAGCACAATTCCTTGAAAATTTCTTTTTAACATTCTCAAACAAATAGATATTTAAATTATAGCTTGGTTCCCATATAACCGAACCATATTCAAAAATGGATCTTACGAGAGCACAATATAAAATATTTTTTGTTTCAATTGAAAAATCAATATTTCTCAACATGAAACTTAGCATTTTGAGACATTTTGCCTCAATTTCTGATACTTGAAAAATAAAATTAATTTCGCTATCAAACTCCCAGAATGCGAATGACTGTTTCTCTTTTTAGAGCTATATTATTTTATGTATATTCAAAGAATGTTGGACTTCTAATTTTAGCGAACGTAATGGTTTGACTTTCATCGATGTTTACCTCTAACAAATTATTCCTACACCACATGGTAAAAGTTACGAGATCTTTTTGAACTAATTTAGCATATTCCTGGCAAGTAATTGCTCGATAAAGTTTGAAATCATCCGCAAACATAAGAAATTCTGAATATTTGAAAACAAACTCTATGTCCGATACAAACAAGTTGAACAACAAAGGGCCCAAATAGTATCTTTGCGGTACCCCTGATAGAACCTGACTGGGCGTAGATGTATTTCCGTATTTCACAGAGTTCTACCAACTGAGAAGCTATTGATTACTTGCAAAACGTTATCGCCTATACCAAGCGCTTGAATTTTCGATATAAGTAGGCCGTGGTTGATTCTATCAAAGGCAATTCTTGGGACTCACAGTCCCAAGAAAGTTTCTTTGTTTCTTTGTAAGCATATAATCAAATATCTTAAACCATCTCTGAATGATTGCAAATTGCTCTATAATTCCTAATATTTTTCTTATCTCCTAGTTTATGTGTTGGTTTCAGAAAGCTATGTTTAATATCCAATACAGGACAAAATTATATCCAGGAAAAACAAGCAATTTATAATATATACAGGTGAAGTAATTCAAATTAATTTGCTTCATTTCAATAATTGAAACAACAATAACAAAAAAGTTAGGTTCATATTGAAAACGATAAAAACTTCATGATTTAAAAACAGCCTTCACTATCTTATCGATAATGATATCCTCACTTAGAAAAATATTAATACATTTACACATAGTTTTCACTCAATATAAAAGCGTTTTCTCTTCAATTTCACACGACCAGATCAGCTTAAAGTGTCTGTAATAAAGATTTAAAATTCATTTAATTTACAGGTCACATATTCCCACATTTTGTTGTTCATGATAACATTCCTATTATCAATGTGAATATTCCCCTCTCAATTTAAACAAAATTATATTTTCGTTTCAGCAAAAAATTCATTTCATACTATTTGAAAATTCACGTGGCGGTAGTTACATTTTGAAGTTGAAACAACATTCACCGGTCTTGTTTTAACTGAAAACGGCACAGTAAAACTTCAGTTCAACGATTGAAACAATTTTACCATCATCGGTGTTTTATATACCCTTCAGGCCTTGAAACAATAGATTTCAGTAGGATGTGATCACGGTAGACTCCATAGGTATTCAAAAAACAATGAGCGTTTTATGAAAAACATGTTTATTGAAATTTAGAATTCCTATTGAGATTCGAGTTAGGATTAAATGGTTTGAATGGATTGTTTCCTGTTGAATAATGAGTGTTTTGATCTTCATGAGTTTACAGGACGAAAAGGACAAAGCCGCAAAATGTTGTTAGTTATATCATTTTCAAATCGAAATCGGCAGATCCCCTTTGCATGGTTTTTGATTTGTTCCCAATAGAAATAGCAGATCAAATCGTGAGATGCAGTTTATGAAATTACTATGCATCTTCATCAAGTAACGGCCAAATCAATCAGTAAATAGTAGAATTATTATTGAAACATCTGAAAAATCAAGAGAAATTATTGATTGAAGCCATTCTGTTTGTGAGGTTATTGTGTGAATATCAGTAATTATTATGTTATAATAGAAGCAAAGTCAACAACAAATTAAATGACAGTGTTATTTACAATGCCTCAAGCGGGAAACTTGAACGCGTAATGCAATCAGACCGCAAAAAACTGCGAATCATTTCAATGCAGATAAAAAAAAACGCTCGAGAGGAGCGCGGCGTTCAGTGTTGCTAAGTCTACTGTTTTTGCAATAGATCTACTCTTTTTGGTCTCGAGTTTTTATTCGACTCATCATTTACCGAATCTAAATTTTCTGTTGAACATTAGAAGGACCTGGTAACACTGTTAGTATGGCCCTACTTCGGGCTTCACAAATATAATGTGAATCTTGACACAATATTCATTAATGGGACAATGTTGAAGGAAAATATAAGCACCATAGTAATAATCTGGATATAATTTCAATATTCGAATTATTTTCGTATCGTAATTTATATTGTTCATTGTCAAATATACGAATATGAGTAAGTTCCTGAAATAATTTCATTTTGACCATCATAATATTGACTCCCTCCAGAGTTACTATGTGCCATCAATAAGTACTATTTTGAAAGTGATGGCTACCACTTGACTATTACTGGAGTAATGCAACACCACCCAACACCAAATCGTTATTTTTAACACTTCGATACGTGTTTCGATCACCAAGTGATCATCTTCAAGAGGAAGATCGAAACACGTGTCGAGGTGTTAAAAATAACGATTTGATGTTGGAAAAAAACTCCAGTAATAGTCATTACTACAACAAAGTTTCCAAACAGTGCATCATAAGGCCACTACTTGATTTCGAGAATTGAAAAAGACGTTACAAGTCACATCAGGGGGTATATTTTTCCACATACAGTAACTTTTATGAATTGAAAAACTGAGTTCAGGTGTGTTTCTACACTCCTGCTCAATAGAATACTAACCTCTACCAGTTCTTCTACTTGTAGAAAGTTCTGACGTTGTATCTTCTGATCTTTCACTTTCAACATTACGAACTTGTTCAATGTTCACAGTATGTTATAAATATTATGAAATTCACAAAAATATTCATGAGAAATAAGAATAACTGGTTATTTTCTGAAAATATTCATTATATACTGTTCACATAACCTATTTTTTTTTACTTTTAGATTGAAAAGTGATAGATCAATCATTAATCACGATTTTCTACAAGCAAAGGACAAGTTGAGGTGATTACTCCATTTAATTGTTAATAACACAGAGTTGTTTGAAGGTGATTGACAATGTTTCATGATCAATTTGACTAGTTCACACTTCCATTGTCTAATGTATAAAATAATTTGAAATCCCTGAGACACCTAAAAGAGAAGAATCAAAAATTAATAGTTGAAAATAAAAATTATACTAAGCAAAAAACCTGAAATGAAATAACAGGGAAATACAATACAAGTAAAAAAATAGAACAATTGAACAAAAATTTAATAAAAATAAAGAAAATAAAATACAAATTTGTGGGATTCCAAGCCACGTTAGTTCACGACGTTTCGATTGGTGGTATCAACAATCGTCTTCGGGTGATGACTGGTTTGATTCCTCCGAGAGATGACTATTTATGGTCGTTCGAGCACTTTCACTTCACTTTCACTTTCCCAGCTTTCCATTTTCCGCTTCACTGGTTTGGCTGAATACTTTGTTGGACAACGTTGTTGGACAACGTATTCAGCCAAGCCAGCGTAGAGATACGTAACGAATGGAAACCCATCATCAAGCGAAAGATTGCCAACTCCCACCAAACGGTCATCTCCCACTAAACCAGTGAAACGGAAAGTACCCGAACGACCATAAATAGTCATCTCTCGGAGGAATCAGTCCTGTCATCATCCGAAGACGATTGTAGATACCAACAATCGAAACGTCGTGAACTAACGTGGCTTGGAATCCCTCAACTTTGTATTTTATTTTCTTTTTTCATTTCTTCATTTTTATTTAATTTTTGTTCAATTGTTCTATTTTTTACTTGTATTATATTTCACTGTTATCTCATTTCAGGTTTTTTGCTTAATACAATTTTTATTTTCAACTATTAATTTTTAATTATTCTCTTTTAGGTGTCTCAGGGATTTCAAATCATTTTATATATTAGACAATGGAAGTCGGTACTAGTGGAATTCAACACGTAGTTGATCAATGATGAATTTATTTTTAGTTTATACCAATTGAACTGAATCTTTCGTATAGATCCAAAACAAGCATTTCCCCAAACACAAGAACTGCAATATTCTACTCGACTCAAACCAAGTTGGCGTCTCAGGGTACGAAGCAGACTGTTCACTCTCCATCCTCTGAAGATGCCAATTTGGGTAATGAAATATGCATCAAGTAGACTTTTTCAGTGTTGGTACTAGAAAAAAATTTTTGTTTTGGACCCATTGAACTCTGTGATAGTTATAAAAACAGGAGTTATTACCGTAAGTGTTCTGTTTACTCATAGGTAGTGCCTACTAGTATTTACCCATTTTGTTTAACAGTAGCAACTAAACAGTGAATCATTTTTCACTGCTACTATCAAAATTTCAATAGTGCATAATAACATTTTTCTCGTTATCTTCTGGTTCATTTTCTAAGGAAAGTTGAGTCCAACAGTGGTTCAGTCTAGTACTAGTTATTAGATCCTATCGAAAAGTCCTATCTGGCAGTGGATCACGAATACTTGTTTTATTGTCAAAAACAGTTCCTATATTTAAGAAAGGAGAAAAAAACTCATAGAGAAGTAAAGGACTATTTGTCTTTCAAGTTATAGGAAAAAAGTATACATTTTATTGGTAAGGTAAATTCGTAATTGTTATTTTCATTGATTTGTCGCATGCGTCTGATACGTTGAATCCTGCTTTCTTATCCGAGAAACTAGATTCGCTTGGTTTGAGAGGGTCAGTAAATAAATGAATTTTATGGACTAAAAATAGACAGATCATTGTAAGTGTTCAAAAAAGTTAATCTGATTGTTTTGATGTACTTGATGTTCCCTTTAGAACACCTAAAGGGAGGATACTCGGCCCTTCGTTGTTTCTATTGTATATGAATGACCTTCCCTTGTATCTATCGAAGTATCTACCGGTAATCTTATCGGCTGAGTCAATTGATGAACTCCAAATCAAAGCAAACTTGGCCATCAAGCAGTTGTCTACATGGTGTGAAAGAAATCATTTATTGATCAATTTGAATAGTAAAGAATAGTACCAAATATTTTGGCACAAAAGGGGACAACAATATGAGCTGGAATAATCAAATTGATTATTTATGCTCCAGACTAAATGAATGTTATTTTGCTATTTCGACTCTAAAAATAATCTGGAAGTGAATTATCCTAAATGCTACTATTTTCATTAAAAAATAATTAGAATAACTTTCCACTGTGACTACGGGTCATAGGTATTAAAATAAAATCTTCATATCTGAAAAATCCTCACCCTGGTTGTCATTTATATCCTTGAATTGATGTTATACAGGGTGGCCCACCACATTCGCCTCGGTATTTCTACGAGAAATGAAGAGAATTAGGGAAAAACTTTAGCACAGTCATGTGTGGATCACTGAGGAGCATATTCAAAAAATTATTTTGAAATATACAGGGTGACTTCCAAAAAAGTTACATACCAAAGTTATATCTTTTCTCATGAAACACCCTATATTTTTTTATATTTTTAGATACTATAGTCAAAATGAAGGTGAATTACTAATATATTTCCCATACCTAAAGCTGACCGTTTCTAAGAAATTTCGAGACATTCAAAAATACAGACCATAATTTAAAAATTGTTTTCACCCTGTAACGTATAACGAGCTGATCCTGATTGAATGTACTGCTTAGCTCAAAGGTTAAAGTTAACAACCAAATTTTCAATGCAATATTATTCCGAGTGGCGAAAAAAATTGCCTCTAAATTTGGACATACATTCAATTAAATAACTTCTTAAAGTTGAATGAAACACCCCGTATTTGGTGGCGTAATTTGACGCAGAAGTAGATTTCCCTCAAAACTATATCAGGATTCCCTATACTTATCTCTTCTTTTTAAATTATGGTCTGTTCATTTTTAAATTTCTCATAAATGGTCAGTTTTAAGTATGGGAAATATAATAGTAACTCACTTTTATTTTGTCTATAGTATCTAAAAATATAGGGTGTTCCATAGAAAAAATATAACCTTAGGTATGTAACTTTTTTGGGAGTCACCCCGTATATTTCAAAATAATTTTGGAATATGCTCCTCATGGACCCACATATTCCTGTGCTGAAAGTTTTTCCCTAACTCTCTTCATTTCTCGTAGAAATACCGAGGCGAATGTAGTGGGCCACCTTTTATATACTGTATAGAAGCTTGCTTAACATAATTTCTATTTTCAGCTATTCATTTTTAATTCTTCTTTAGTTCTTTTAGGGATTTTGAATCATTTTATATAATATCAGACAATGGAGGTCCAAACTAATGAATTTCTGATTCTACACTATTGGTACAAAAAAAGTGATGTAAGAAATTTTAAAAAATTAAAAATAAACATCAGTAATTTCAAACTTTATTTGTTATTACCATAAAAATAAACTTATTTCTTAGCAGCTTGGGCTTCATCTTCCCGCTGGTAATTCAGTAGAACTTCCTGTTTCTTAGTAGCGATACGTTCTTCACGACGTTCACGTGCTTGTTTCACCTTCAATCTCCTGGCATTGGCTTGATCTGCCAACATCTTGGCACGGGCCTTCTCTGCCTTCTTCTTATGGATGTATTCCATGAGGACTCTCTTGTTCTTGAATACGTTACCCTTTGCTTTCATGTAAAGGGCATGGTACAGATGCCTGTCGATCTTTTTGGCTTCTCGGTATTTTTTCAAGAGACGTCTCAAAACTCTCATGCGCTGAATCCATAATTCCTGAAACAAAAAAAAAGATTCATAAATCAGAAGAAAAAATTTACAGTGAAACTCCAATAATCCATATTGGATTGAGAAGAACCCTATTTTGAATAATCAATTTTGTGGAAAATTAGATTCTGTACAAAATTCTCTATTTTGAAAAGTAAACATACAAAAGTCTTTTTGAAATTAATACCGAACAACCTGACAATTTCATAAAATTTTTACTTTTCAACAATAACTTCTTTTCTTAGCAATATCATGAGAGCAAACAGCATGATAAAACCACAATTCTATATGACGAGTTGTTTTATCCATTGCCGGTTGCTCGATTGGTATTGCCCAAAGTTTAGAGTTAAAAAATCAGGTATTCGTGTAAAGAATGAATAAACGATATCCCTTGTAAACATTCAAGATGAGATTTCAAAATTAAATACGACCTGACTGCTCTGCCGCATATTGTCGCGAAGGTATTTCGCACATACCAATTGGAGCAAGCAGCTGATTAGGTAAACAATAGTTCTTGCTTTGTATATAGGATTAGTCTTGTTATGTTGTTTTTTAATATAACAGTCTATATACAAAGGTTCTGATAGCAGTGCGTTTTTTAGACCTGTTTACATAAACAAAAGGCAATATATGTTAAGTATTTTTATTGTTTTTTGAGGTGCATTTGTGTAAAATTATTTATTCATAACAAAAAAATATTTGAGTGATAAAAGAGTTGGAAGAGATTCTGGCTAGAAGTGATGACAGTGACCAAGAATATGAGTCACTATCGTCAGATGACGAACTATCTGACACTGAAAATTTGCAAATTCAACATGAAAATGTGGCAGATATATAGAGCTTTATTTTGAATACGAGCAAACAAAACTTGAATGTGATGGAAATTGATGATTCAATCTCAAGAATCGAACAAGAAGAACTCCCTTTACAAAGCACATTTGGATGGTCACCCAAAGAGTTCTCACCTTATGTTTACGAATTTTAAGAATCCAGTTCAAGGTACTTCAGCACTTGAGTTTTTTTAATATTTTTTACCCCAGATATAATGAGGTTGACAGCAAAGGAGATGAATAAAATAAGGAACTTTTTGTAGCAAACAAAAGCTTCATTCCATAAAATATGTTTTTATGAACTTTAGTTTTTCTTAATCTTAAATAAATGCTTACTATCGTAAAATATTATGATTGTGACATTTTATTTTAGATTACAGTTCATTTTATTGAAACCTAAGGTATTTTTTTATCGTAAAATGTATACCCTGTTGCATTATACTGCTCAAGAAGACTATTCTCGCAAACGCCAAAAAAATTCAGAGTGGGTGAACAGCGACAAAAAGCCAATGCACAGTGAACGGGTTAATGTAGTTGTGAAGAGACATGATGCTACCTAGGTTTCTTGAGGAGTTATAAACATATCGTACCCAGAACAAGACGCTAATACCATAGTTGTTGAGGCCAAGTCACAAAAAAAATAAAGGCTAGTGAAATATTGATATGAAATATCTATTAAAAAAAATGTATGTGAAATTTGACTTGCGCTTCATGCAAGTAGAGGTATTATTGTTTTCAGATTAACTTCTTTGAAAATTGAAAAATTTGACAATTACTGAATGTCATATTACATCAACTAGCATTTCCTAATATGACTAATAACCAGTCCTTGCAAAACTTATTGTTGAATCATCTGAAAATGGAACTATCAACATGTGTTGATTGGCTGTATTGCCAAATATGCGCCAAACAAACTGACTGTTGTAAGAAAACAAGTTCATCTGAGGCACCAGTCAATCTAATAACACTGTTGATCTTCAAACATGACTCAAGCTCTGGCTGAGGCACTGAAACGAAGGTTCGAAATAGATGAACACTTCAATATAGCAGACCAATATTATAATCTTCATGCAGTTATTGTTCACTGTGGTTCTGGCATTGAATCTGGTAATTAATACAGCTTGGTCCAAGACGAAATGAACTGGTTTGAGTTTGACAATAGTCGTGTCACTCACTAAGTGTTCTGGCGATGCATTGAATTGAGTAGTCTCTGAATACACCCTAAATTTTGTTTTATGAGAGAAAGGATATTGGCAGATCAAGATCTTCAGATGATGTGGTGCTGCAGGTGTTTCTGGGTTTTCCTGCAGCTGAAAAACGAATGAGCCAGTGGGATCAATGAATTCACCACGGAGCACCAATTAATTTTTGTTGTTGTTTTATAATTTCATGAATTGTATTTTAGAATTATTTTTCACAAAAGTTCATGATAAAATAAATAGTTTTTCTATCATAGTTATTTCAAGTTGATGAAAGTATAACCCTGAATTGAAATCAAACTTCCATAAGTCAAACTTGAAAGGATATTGGAAATTTTGATTTCTATAAAATCACATAAAAAGCTGAAATTGTTTGATACATAATAGATTAGTAATAGAAAACTTTTTACAAAAATTATGTTTTGAAGATTCAAACAAAACTTTCAAAGTGAATTGTTCAAGATGGAGCACCGGTCTGCAACCTTCGTTTTATCCCATTACCTTTTTTCATCAACTTCTATGGCCATTAGTCTCATGTTCTGGATTAATAATGTTGAGAACTCTCCGAACGATCTAGAGAGCATTATGGCTATTCACAGTCCTGTCAACCATATAATGTTGCACAATCAACTCAACTTCAAATAGAAAAATCATCTTGAGAAAAACATCTAGTCAAAACAGGGTTTGAACATATAATCTTAAGATCATGAGCCTGACATTTACCCCAATTCACTGATTATCCATGGATTATTTAATGACTCAATTCTTGATATGACTACCGATACAAAGTACAAGTCTTAAATGTCCACTCCAAATGTATTTTGGTCAATGGATAGTATGTACTTTTTTATTTAAAATTCACCATTTAGGCTATTAATATTGCACAACAAGCTGTCATTTTCAGTTTTCATTGCAAAATTTTTTTTCTTTACTCAAAAGACGATTTGTTATTACTTTATTATTACAGATCTTTGATAATAGTGAATTTGTTACATTCATTGAATTGTCCATAATAAAAATGTTTACACAAAATTACAGAACTCGTCAGACTACCTGATATTTAATAATCAAAACAAAAGATCTGACAATGATAACAAAGTTTCACACTGGTAATAAATATGCAATAGCTAGATTTCAGATTCAAATATTTTAAAGGAATTCACACTGAGTGTACGCGAGAAACATGACATGGTTTTGTCAGAATCTGCCCAATGATTGAATATCCAAAATTCTTCAAATAAACTGTCCTTGTATGTAAAGATTGTTATACTTTTTGTATGTATGTTCAGACATCCTTAAAACAAACATTTTCTGATTCATTTATCACAATATTTTTGGCAAGCCTGATTTATGCCAGAATGTTTCTAAGAACTTCAATCACAGTTATGGCAATGTACATTTCGATATAAATTATCAGTGAAGATCATAAAATAGGATATTTACAGTGAGATGTTAAACTTGTGCAATATTACCTTCTGGGGCATTCGAGCATTTGCAGTACCCTTCCTTTTACCGAAACCGCAATGTCTTCCCTTCCTGCGGGCTTCTGTGTTTTTGCGTACTCGAGCACGGGAATGCACTGCTACTGGTTTCTTGATTATGAGACCATCTTTGATCAACTTACGGATATTTTGCCCTGTTGAATGAAATAGTTATTAAAGAATGCACCTCCAAAGAGCAATATAAAATATTTACTTGAGTTGGTGTTAGCGATTTCATTGATTTCATTAGGATCCAACCATACTTTCTTTTTGCCACATCGCATAACCGAGGCGGCGAGCCTCTTCTGTAGTTTCAAGGAACTGGAAAGGAAATATAAATGATATTAATGGCGATCACCATGTGGTGAAACATTATGAAGTTGACAAAACAAAGATGAGAAGATATATTAACGCCAAAATAATATCGGTGAACAATATGGAAATTAAATTAAAAAATATTCGTATTATTTTTACGAAATACTTTAAAATTTTAATAAAATCAGAGACAAACCTCATTTTCACATGAACTACGCAACGTGTTTTACCAAAAGAACTTGAGTTGACAGTGTATCCAACTAGCTAATATAAAAGTCACAACTTGGTAAGAAATCAAATTTCCTAAAAATTAATAGAGAGGGCACAGAACACCTCAAACACGGAGTATTCAATTTCTGATATAGAATGTCACAGTTTATAAGAACCTACTCATATTTTATATCTTCGATATCGTTTAGAAGTTTCACACATTTTTTCGTACAAAGATGGAGAAATAGAAAGTCAAAAACCATTTGTATCATAAGTTCTGTGATTCATTACAGCTCCTTGTTTGTGAAAGTTTTTCAATGTTCGTATAAAACACAATTGTCATCTGAGCATTCAACTTCAATGTTACTATTCAACTTGTGGAATGTTGTGGAATTGGCCGCGGTGGTAGTGCGCCCGACTCACGATCAGAAGATCATGGGTTCGATTCCTAC
>WOGP01007283.1:0-11864 GCA_015342065.1 Leptinotarsa undecemlineata
TGTTCAGGAAAAAGTAAGCAATCTATTAAGATAGAAATATACAAGGTGTAAAAAAGTACATATTTGAAATATGTACTTTTTGTACGGATGTAAAATCCGTATAATTTTTTTTTGGGCCACTGTATTTCGACCTCTTTTAATAGCACTTTAGCGCTCATACGCAAATGTTTTTGATAGTCAACTCATTGTAAGTCTTATGCAACATATTTACAGCACGTCAGCACATGAAATTTCATTTGCAATACAAAATTTAAGACAAATTCTGTGTATGATATTTTTGTCCATTGTAACAATTGCAACATACGTTTAAGGTTAATTAACAAATTGTGTACTATAAACTACTATATGAGTGTAGGGACAATTGTGCCAATCTAGCTGAAAAAAAATTCGACAATCTCATTACGAGGACTTTTTGAATGATTGATTCTCGGTTCTTTCTTGATTTTCGATTATCAAATTTTGTGTGCTTCTACAATGGGCTAATAACTTTTTCAAACATCCTCGTACTGTGCCTTACAATTAATTAGACTTGTGTCAATTCTAGTATTTTTTTTTACATGAAATTATATTACCGTCTACCGTTAAAAAGAATCGAATGGTGAATTTCACCGTCCAGGAAACCATTTTTACACTATACACTATTAATATAATCACTCCACACGTTGAATTGTTTTGTATCGATCTAGCGCAAATGAACTGACATAAAAGAACTATGAATTTCCTGGAATACTGCAATTTTCATGAACATCACAAAGCATATTATATCCACATAGGATACGACTGTACCCCATTCACATCAAATTTAATGAAGCATTGATAACGTCGTATTCACACAGACACAGAGGCATTATGCAACTGAGTTCTTTGTTGTAATGATGAGCGATGATTCGAAAAATTACCTTCGTTTTACCAGCATCGTTTCGAAAAATGAAACGTAATTATTGTCAAATTGAAAATTGCATTTCAGATGGAAAGAACTGCATTTACATTTTTGACAATTTCATCCATTATTGATGTTATTATTCCATTCATACAATACGGTGTGTGTTACATGAAGTTTTATCAGAAGTTTGAGGTGAAGTATGGAAATAATGGAAATGAAGTTTTAGATATCAATGAACTGGGCTATTCAATATTATTATCAATGATACAGTTTATTCATTGGAAAAACACTTCACTAACTTTCTTCGAAAGCTACTGATAATTCCTCTTCTATATTCTCTATTGCACTATCACTGTAGTCATTCAAATCAATAATTTCCACCATTAATATGGAACTATCCAATCTCCATATAGTCTTTTTCAACTAAAATTACTTTTTTAATATTTTTCTGTCAGTCTTCTTCGGTGAAATTACATACTTCTTTCACTAGCTCTATTACCTTCTTATGAAATTTTGGAAAATTATTTTTACGCCTGATGCTTTATTTCAATTTTCCCCGAATCAACTCGATGGGATTGAAGACACAAAAATAGGGGGTAAGTCTCAGTATGATGTGTCCATACTTTTCAGCAATACTTTCGAAGGCATACACTTTTTCAAATGTTTTTGTCTGTAAAACTTCAAGTAGTTGGTTTTTGGTATAGTTATCTTCAAAATACAAATTTTTATACATTTACAAACTTTTTATTTCATCTTTCCTCGAATTTTTATTCGTTACTTTGATGAGCTGTCGCGAATGGAAGCGTTGTCAAGAACTATTACACTATTCGCATTCAAATTCAGGTTCAATGTGTTTTCAAACCATTCCTCAAAAATATTAGTTTCCATGTCTTTATGATAGTCATTATTGCAGTCCTCAAGTTTTTTTCCACATAATTTCAAAGAATACGGAACCAATCCTTCACTTTCTCGGCAATGCACAATGACTACTCTCGATTCTTTGTTTGCAGGCATGTTAGGCGTACATATTTTCGAACCATCCGTCCACCCTTTCGTAACTGTGTCTTGAATGTCATACCAAGTTTCGTCCAAATAGAAAATTTTCCATTGTTCTTGTCTATATTTAGTTATTTGTTCTAAGTATTTGTTACGCAATTTCACTATTCTTCTGCTTTCCAAAACTGCTTAACATTTGTTTATTATTTTAAATTTCAATCCCAGTTCATCCAATTCTGAAGAGTTTTTCCACAGTAGCTCACGTTATATCGGGAAGTATTCAATTTCTTCTTTATGATTTCAGTTGCAGGAATTTCATTGCTTTTGTAACAGTCGTATATTGTTTTTTTGATGATTTTATTAGATGAACATCTAAAGGTTTTGGTAATCCCGTATCAGATCGCGTCTTGCGTTCATATGGTTTGTTTTCAACCATTTTACGTACAGTTGAGGAAGGAATTTCGGTCAAATCTGATCTTGCTTGTAATAGTTTTTTCCCTCGAAACCAATCTTGATATGCAGATTTTTATATACATGGAAACATACTGTCTGTGTTTCAATAGTCAAATGCATCTGAATCTTATTCACTGGTTTCCTTTTTTTGCATTGTTCACCAGCGCTATTGGAATCACTACACAGGAAAGAGTCTGCGTTGTTATCACACTCGTTATTACTATTAGTACCTGTCCAAGGACGCCACATTTCAAACAAATAACAAAAAAAATTCAGTCATTATAACTTCACCAATATCGAATTTCAACACTCAAATCGCGATCAGTTCCTAAACTGAACATTGACAGCACGACTCTTCTAACCATCCTCACATTCTTTTGGTCACCGTAACACGATTTCAAATTTAATTTAATGACTCCAATGCGAACCGCCAATTCTTCAATCCACTTGGACTAATTCATAGCGGCAGTATTTCTTTGTATTGGTTTTTTTTAAACTCTGAGTTCGCCGATCCCTTTAAGAATTACTATATCGGTTACTTCGACTATATATAAATATCCTATTTACGTTAATACTACATCAGTCCCCCAGAAAATTGTCCCATATGAGATATATGTGAATGGAAGAAAACGCAGTAACGTGATTTTTTTCAAGGAAAATACACAAGCACTACAGGATAATCCTTAAGGCGCTCTTAGAGCGGAGCAAGTACAAAAGGAAGTTCATTCTACATAAACGCCGTTCTCCAAATGAAAGAGTTCTCAAACAGTGGAGTACGCGATGTACTGAGTTGAAATTCAATACGATGAGCAGCCACCGTCCGTCGCGTATTTCTGATATGTACCGCTCTTGGTGGAATCAAATGTTCTAAGTCACTTGAACACTTTCTTTGAAAGTATCTATAGAAGAGAGACAAATCCAACATTTCTTCTATATTCCAGATTATCAAGGTTGCAAGTAATGTTCGCGTTTCCAATCAGACGGATGGTTTCAACCTCCTGCTGCCGAGGAAGATGTACATCCGTGACAAATGTGCTGTCGTCAGCAAAGCAATATAGTGGATTTATGGTTTTTTCAGGGAGTCGTTTATTTCCAATAAAAATACAGTTGGAGACAATATAGACCCCTGGGGAATACCAGCGTTGATGGTGAAAGTATTCGAGAGATATCCATCGACGGTCACTTGCAGGGAACGTTCTTTCAGGAAGCTGAAGATTCATACACAAAAATGATTCGACATGCCATAGCATCGAAGTTTGGCCAGCAAACACTCATGTCACACACCGTCAAAGATCTTAGAAATATCAAGCGCAATAGCTCTTTACTATCCATGTTTCTCGATTGCGTTATTCTAAATATGGGTGACATACGATAGAAGGTCGCCTGTTGATCTTTGTTTCCGAAAGCCATGTTGATGATCGCTCAAGATGTTGAAGCGTTCAAAATATTTGAGGATATGGTGATTCATTACAATATTCTCAGCTAGGTTCCTCAGTCAAATGTAATAATTCCAAATTGAAACAGTTATATATTTAGGAGAAATCAATTTTTTGGAAACAAAGGTTTTGGCTGTCTACTTCTCCATCTTCATACAAAAAATATGAAAATCTTCCAAGAAAGAAACTAAGCAATTTTATTGGGAGAGTCTATACCTGCGCGATTGCTCGCCATCACGTTTGGCGCTTGGTATATGTATGTAATTATATCATGCAAACATACACACACTGAAAGAAAACATCCATTCAAAACAACTACTTTTATATAAACATTTCATTACACGAAAGAAAACACTTTCGAAACAACTAGTTTTAATGAACATTGAATTATACAAAAACACTTCTTCCTAGTTGGTTTGGACTCCGAACATTCGTTATGGAATTGGATCAGAAGATTCCATTTTTTTTGTAAAAACATGGACAAGTAGAAAGCCAAAACCTTCCTTCATTAAGAATAAATTCTATTATAAATCTGACTAAATAGTGATGAAGACTAGACAATTTCATAGGTGTACTAACTTTTCAAGCACCCCTAAGTGATTTCAGTGATAACATATTCAGTATTCAACAATCACATCTCTGCACCAACGCATATGTCAATGATTTTCATCTATCTAATATATACATGTACTTATACACCCTTTTGTAATTTTACACTGGGCGACATAATGTTGGTATTCCATCCATTAGAGGGTGCATTTAAATATGGGATGATAAAATTCACTGATTTTTATCAATTTTAAATTAGCATGAATCTGGGTACAGTAACTGACCATATGGCTTGTTAGTGATCAAATTTGGTTAAGCTCACAATGGAAAGTGGCATGAATATTTGCAATTCAATCATTCATTACGCAATAATTTCGTAGTGCGATCTTCGTTACAAGTAAGTCGGTTCTTTTGATGATTTCAATGATTTCAGAAAGGGGACAGTGAGGCAATTAGGATTTTTTTGGTTTGACCGATGTTGAAATTATTCTAATTTCATTGACTGAATGCACTGAATGAATAATGAAACACGAATCAGGAAACAGTAAGCGTTGTTAATTCCAATTATGATATAGTCAGCAATTATTGGACACTGGTATACAGGGTGGACTATCGAAAACATATTGCAATGCATAACTGCCAGGGAAATAAATTATCGCATTTTTATTGGATTACAATAAGCCCTTTGTCAGCCAGTGTCGTACCTATAATTAGTTTTAATTAGGGTAGCAAATGAAACAGGACTTCTTCATAATCTTTTTCGTATTTTAATCAGTATTGTAGGTAGTAGTAGATAGAGTTCATCAAAGTGTTACATAATGATATACTCTTGATGACTGGTTTTCTGTTAGGCGATCAAATTTTTTTAGAAACAACACAATTTATTCAGACAATGCTAAACGCCAACAGCGTTGGAGGACAAGTAATGATACGCCTCTACACAGAGCATTCGTCTTGCAAGAGCTGTAGTGGGGGTTACATTGAAAATGAGTTTGTGCGCATGGGGGCAGGCTCGCCATCATGTTTGGCGCTTGCTGTATCTTTGTAAAAAATTCATTTTCAATAAAATGGCTTTTTTTCTTTCTTGAAACATTTCCACATTTTTTTATATGAAGAAGTAGACCGCCAAAACCTTTGTTTCTCAAAAATTGATTTTTCCTAAATTTAGCATTTATTACATTTCACTGATACACACTGTCTCAGAAAATTAGCTGAAAACATTGTAATAAAGAGGATGTTTGATAAATCTGCCCTCATTTCAAAATATATTTCGATTTCATAGACGAGATTCAAAATTCTTTCAAAAACCTTCACGTAGAGTTGATGTGTGAGTTTAAAAAAAAAATTGTTTCACAGGCTGCTCTTTCATTGCGTATTAAAAGAACACATTTCAATGTAGGATTTCCATTTAAAAGTTTACACGTATTTTGCTATACAGTAGCATCTTCAGGCGTCGAATATTGTGTTATAATGAATTTTCATGAAGTATTGGTAAGTTCCATCATAATATGGTATCTGTAGAGTAGGGCAGGACTTAGTCCACATGTGACCCATTGTACATCCTCCCGAGGAGTTGTCCTCCTAAGTCATCGTCCATCATGTCCTTTCCAGGAACATGAACAGGTCACATACGATGTCACAAGACATCCGTGTTAGGAATCACACGTTAGAAAGTAAGAGCTCGGTAATCCTTAGCTAGCACAAGTTTCTACTTCTGAGGGTTATCGTTCGTAGGGGTGCGATAGCTGGTGACCTGAAAAACAGATGTTTTTTTAAACAGATCTGCCTAATATGGCAGGTGTAGGCCAAGACTCACCGAACACACATTCTCTTTGACAACCTTGAGGTATGAGGAAATAATTTAATCCTGGCGATCCTGATCAGGATAATGAGATAAGTTTTTGAAATTATTGTGTTGTCACCGATTCTCCATAAGTATACAAAGTTTAAAATACATCTGTCAGTTTGAAGTAAGTCAAAATCGAGTCCAATGGTGTCGCTTACAAACAACCATACAAGTGAAACTGATAAAAGCGTGTTAAAAAATGAATCTTCTGCAAGTTCTGGTTTAAATATTACATCAGAAAATTGTGAAACGGAGTACTTGTTTAAGGAGAATTTGAATGATACCCAACAGGAAGGATTTTTCTTCCAGATATGTGTCTGAAAGTTACTTCTTTGCATGATCAACACATCTATGTGTACAGTTTCTTCCTTTAAAATTGATTACTGCCTTCCTTCCTTTGGAAGATTCTCACATTTTTCTATATCAAGATGGAGTAGTAGAAAACCAGAAACTTTCTTTCCCAAAAATTTGTTACTTCTAAAAACACAACCCTTTCAAATTAAACAGCTGAATAGCCGCATCAGCATCATAGAACTTGAAAAATATGTCTTACTTGTACCTGTACCTTTTTTCAGCAACTGGTTCTGAACAAACAATTACTAAATAAAGGTGCACGCTTTCAAGTGTCCGAAACCATCGTTAAGTCAAGACTTATTTTTTGACACATGTACCTTTTTTGCCAATATCACATATTATTATTTTTTCTTATTTTTGTGTTTTTTCTCAACATCTCCAAGTATCGTACCTAGTTGTTCAAAACATCCTGTAGAACGAATACGTTTCCAAAAAAAAAATCAAAGCACCTTGAATCAAACTATGAGATGTATATAGGCAACTTTGCGTTCCTGAAAATTTAATTTACATGGGCGGGTGTTTGGAGGCAGGTAACGGACTAGTCGCGACGTCGTTTAGGATTGGTCGGGAACGAAAGGCGGATCGCTCCATTGGCCGTTAGAAACACTTACACGCTCCACCAGATCAGGCCAAATCGTTGGGGGCTCATTGCACTTGCAAATCACTTGACACGTACCGATTAAGATTATGGCTTTTGTTCTGCGGACAAGCCAGTGGCGTTGGCGAAAAACAGAGGTTATATTCGGGTGAGACACTTGACGCAAGGTGGCGCTGCAATACTAAGGAATAACGAAGAAAAGGATCGTTTTATTGGGAAAACTGCAAGATAATAATAATGATAATACCACATTATTATTATATGTGTTATGTGTGATGAAATTGACCTATACTTGATAGAAATCCACGAGTAATTCAAATAAGATTTTCACTAGCTTGAGAAAGCTATTGTAAAGCGAAACACGTGTTGCGGTTGTCGGCGGTTTCAGAGGCCACTACTAATTGGCCCATACTATAGTATCCAGTTCAAAAAAGCTATAGAAGATAAAAGATTTTCCAAACATTCTTTGAAATTTCAGATGGATTTGAATTTGAGAATGGAAAGTAAAGCGTCATATGTATAATACATTTCTGATAAATCAACGTGTTTTATTCTAAACTGAGAATGGGTTGGAGCATGCTTATAATATTCATGCTATATACATCAGTTTTATATGCTATTTTCAGATATAAATGTATTGGTTATTTATTGTCATTATTTCATGAAACAGTAAGCTTGCAATAACCTTCAACTCGACGTGTTTAGTTATCCAGTTAGCTTCAGAGTGTGCAAGATTGATTGCATCCTTATAACATGAACATAAATTTTTTAATTTCACGTTTGTATTTATCAATTTGATCTGAACCATAAAGTACGTCCGTATAATAGAAATTAGAAAGCATAATTATCTCGCATAGTTATTTTTATATTCCTAGTGAAATAATGTGTGCTCTTATATATAAGTTTAATGAAGATATATGCTCGTTAATCAGTTTCATAATATGATTTCCGCATCTTAACCTGTAAAGTTTTTCCTACAACTATTTAGTTTAGAAACATTTCATCTCTTTATTGATTTTTATTTTTGTATTATAAATTCTTGTTTGGAAATTAACTTTTCATAACCCTATTATCGAGCAGTGGTATAAAATATCCATCTGCTTGGGTTTTTACAGTCGCCACTTGGGATGTTTCAGAGATGGCAGAGGCATTCATTCGGTTCTGAGATTTCGACCGGGAACTAGTTCCAATTCTAATTTTCATTCTCCTCGCCACGAGGTTCAACTATATTTTTTTGTTTGCCGTTTTGTTGGTATTGTTAATAAATTTTATTATTTGTAAACGCTGTGCCCGACTGATTAATAATTCACCTATCACCAATTCCGACATAACCCATTTTTCAATAGAACACCTGAGTTTATTGCCAATTCATCTATATAAAGTGGCGAACCCAAGACGTTCACCTACTACCTACTTTTCTCTTTTGTTGTAGCCCATACATTAAAATTTGGATGAATCACATACCTAATTGACGGGAAGACAACGATCAGAAGCATTATTCAATCACGTGCCATACTCGATCATTTGTGGTGGAAAGATATAATATATTTTGGTGTCTTCAACATACAAATGGATGGCACAATGATTTTAGTTCTCATTAAGATTAGAAGTATAGATACTGAAAAGTAGTGGTTCCAGAATGGAACTTTGACGTATACATGTAACGTTTTCGTTTTCACACACTGCGTATATTTTTGTTTTAAGGTGATCAATGTTTCACCCTGTATATTACTCCAGTTTAGTAATTGCAAAAGGTAATTATATATTCACCAACTAGTTTCGAGACATTTCCAAATTCGGTTTTTCATATTATTTATTGCCCTTAATACACTTATGTGCTGCTTTGTTGCGAAATCATTCAAAATCCTCAATCTCCAGTCTTCCACATTTTCTATCTCTCTACCAGCTTAAATCGTATTTTTCAATGTCCCCCATAGAAAATAGTCCAAAATAGTAAGATCTGGTGATCTTGCCGACCGACCATCTTGTCCCATTATTTGTTTAGAAATGGAAGGACTTCAATTAAGTTTTTTGTGTGTATAAGTTACTTCATTTTAATTTTCACTATAATTATAGTGTTCGTTTCGGATGTTATTATTACTATCTTTTTTTTTTCTGCTCATGAAGACACATATAATATATTTTTGTTGTAGATATGTTTAAGATACTCATAAAAGATTTTCTTATTCGAAGTTCATTGTAGAAAACGCTCAGCTAAAAATGAAAAAAAAACTCTCGAAAAATTCTACGATACATATGGAGACGTGAAAGTTGCTATTATATTTTTATTCAACCCAGTCAACCAATTTCCAGGGCCGTAATTTAAAAGGGATGGCCTAAGTAAGATGACACCCTGTGTAAAAGATTCATGGATATATTCCTAGAGCCCACTTCCAGTGCCAATAGAAAAATGTGGATAGATTTTCAATATGTCTGCGAATAAAATAGTCGATAGGCAAAAAAATAATTTATGATTTTTTTATTTTTCCTGTATATCTCTGGAACCAAAAGAGCTATATTCCATTCCTTCACATCATTGAATAGGTCTTCAAAATACTGAACTATACCATAATTAACTCGACACTCTATCTCTTATCGTTTACGAGATCCCCGTGTACAGATACGAATTTGAATAGTCCTGTATAAAAATATAGAAAAGTTCTAAAAATGTATAGATAAAATACCAACATGTATAAATTGATAGTACAAAGAATAAATTGTTAATATATTGTTAAAAGGATACTCTTTCAAACTATAATAGGGTTTATCAACAAGTAGGTTCTTCAGCGCATTTTTGAAATAAATGTTGCTTAAATTTGCAGATCTTATTTCTAATGATAACTGATTGAACAATTTACCACCATTATAGTATATGAAATCCTTGATTAAATTCGAAGTTGGAATGGGAAGTTGCTATTGCGAGTAACATAAGAAGTAAAAGCAAAGTAGAACTTCGATTTATGTTTGTAAATAAGGCAAACCGTCTCTAGATAAAAAGTGCGATGACTGTTAACATTTTATTGGCAGTGAACAAATTCCTGCACGATTCTCTGGGTTAGACTTTACAAAGATATCTTAGTGCCCTCTTCTGTAATATCAATATAGAAGCTTTATCATAGTCAAATGCTCATGCAAATGCAATATACAGCCAACACATTCTTTTGATATTTTTACAATGTCAACTAACTCACTCATCTTCACTTTTCGATCATTCAAAACGATTTTGTGAATATTTCTTTTGTTTCCTGTTGTTACTGCCCCATTTGGACGTCCACTACGTTCTGCATCATCGCTGTACTTACGACCACGTTTGAGTTCAGCAGAATAATGTTTAATTGGTGTTTATGGTGGAGCGGAGTCCTTATACCACTTCTCAAGCCATTACTTCGAATGAATGGTATTTTTTCCATCAACAATCAGTTTAAAATAAAAGCGCCAAATTGTTTTTGATCCATTGTTCTGAAAATGAAAGTAGAGTCACTCTTAACACAACCTAACCTAACATTCTTATGTTACAGCTTTATTTTGAAGGTTAGTACTAACTGAACAAGTGGTGAATTCAATAAGAATAACGCCATCTATATTTCAGGCCCGACACTTCTCAGTCCATGTAATATCTCCTCAATCGTCGCAAAACGCAATCCTTGCATGGGTCTGTGCAATCTTGAGAACATAAAACATTTGCAGGGTACCAAATCTGGTGAATACGGTGGTGAATTGTAGAGGAGTAATATATTGTAATAATATTGGGGTAGTGATGGGGATGTGATTTTCTCTTTCTTTTTTTGTCGTTAAAAAACTTGGTTCCAACATTATTTCCGTTATAGCTAGCTCAGTTTTGATGCTAGAGACTTTTATAAAAAATGAAAATGAATGTTTCTTTCAAACACTACAAGAAAGGTTATATGAGTTTCTCTATAAAAATACATTGTTTTCTGGTTGCACACGATGACAAAAATGTTTCGCTATGTTTTTTAACAAAAAAAAGTGTGCATCATTTCACATATCAAGAACGAATACGGCATTTCAGCAAATCCTTTTCGGAACTTAGAACTCTCGTTGTCACCCGGTATCGCGAGTGATTCGACAGTGGGAGGAGACCCCCCAAATAAATTTTATTGCTCTAGGAAGCAGAGTATAGATAATGCTATTAGCATTCATTCGGTTTATGGTCCATGCATAAAAGTTTCCGCAGTCGGGGAAATGCCCGTAATGCGCTCTGCAGTTTCCAACATTAGTCGCTGACTGTGGAAACGATTCATCGGTTTTATATTCACGGACGCCGAGCCGGTTACTTTTGTATATTCGACGCGGATTATGATGATTTCCTGTTGGCGGGAGGGGTTGAATCGTGTTTGCGTTAGGTGGTAGTTTTTCTCGTATGCCATAACTATTTTCATTGGGATATATCATTGTATTTATATTTTCATGGTGCAGGTTATAGGGGAGAGTATAATTTCAACTGCCACCTAAACTGAACCACATTTCTTATGAGAGACAGGTTACGCCGTCTGATGACCGATTATTGAAGTTATTGATATAAGACTTCCTGTTGTCCCATTAGAGTGGCGTATCTGTTTTGCATTTGTTACTGGCAGGGTGAGTAAGATCCCATTGCGATCAGACATAACTAATTTTCACACAGATGAAACCTTCTCAGTAGCTTCTCATGTTCTTTGAATACCTGCGTGCTTGTGGAGCTCGCCTTGTGACACCTGGACAGGTACCAGGTAAGAAAGGTAACTCAAA
>WOGP01007284.1:0-11864 GCA_015342065.1 Leptinotarsa undecemlineata
CTATTTGGGATATTTAAAACTTAAAAAAACTAAAGTAGCCAAAACTAAAGTAGCCACGGAATGAATTATTTCAAAAAAATGTTGCCTAAATAAAAAAATGTAACGTATTATCACTGACATTTATTGCGTTGTCACACTCCAAATGATAATGAACTGATTCTGACTGATTTAAGTAAAAATAAATAGAAACCTTTGAAAATTAAATGAAAAATCCATTTTTTTCTCTGAACTGAATTTAGTAATTTTTTAATATATGTATTGTTATGCATTTCCCCCATTAAAAACTTTGTAGTTTCTTGGGATCGATAAAGTTGAATTGAATTTTGAAAAATAGTCATTCAAGATTGGTATGACTCCCGAAAATTCTGTTACATATATCTGTAAATGAATATAATTTTTCAATAAGCGCCTATAGCGTTCCAGAAACGTTTTCTATGGTTGAAAAAATTCTCCATGTTAGGTATAGAGCACATTCCAATGTTTTCATTTTGTTAATATCTTTGAAAGAACGAACCAATGATTAGGTAATAATGATGAGATTTAAATTACATCCCATCGGGATCGACAACGATTTTTTAGGGCTTGTGATCATTTATGAAATTGATTATAGGTAATTTCGTTTGATAATTTTTAAACGCAATTATTTTCTCGTTACCGTTCGAAGATTCGCGTCATGTCATCGGTAATAATGTTCAAACTTTATCGCTATTTAATTGACATCTTCTCCGATCGGTGTTGCACTTTATCCATTGTATAGGGACTGGATTAGCTTCTGCTAGAGAAATGAAGTATTGTTCTTCGTATCACTAACACAAAGCAGCAGATGTTCGAGATAGTTACAAATATAATCGATAAATATCAAAAAGATTTCAAAAAATTTCTGAATAAAAACAAAACATTGATACATTTTCTTATTGTCATTTGTTATTTATGTTTCGAAATGATTATTGAACGAATCAGAGTATTAGATTCATGATTACGTGATCATTCTCATGCTCTATCGACAAGAGAAAGATTATTAACGCAACCCAGAAAGCAGTAATATGAGACAAGACAAAAATCTTCACTTCATCAAAAATACACTTTTTGTGGGGAAAGCCAGACAAAAAAGCAACCTGAGAAAGCATTTTAAATCCAACATATTCATCTTAGTGAAAATTTTAAAACAATAGGATCCCAGAACATTAGTCCCATGTCATTTTAGCAAAGCTAATGTATACAGGGTTTCCCAACAAATATTTCTCTAACGAAACGTTTCTATGGGCACACACTTTTAACACCCATTTGAATGGTACCTATCTTCAAGTGAAATATTATCCAAAGTGTGCTAATCAAAATGGCGGCGATACTTTTCATTGAAAATGAACCCCGATTATTTTCGAAACGAGGGGAAATATCAAAAAAATCCCAGAGATCTATGAAACATAGCAAAAGTCACCTTCTTAAAATTCCAGCTCACACCGACAACCCAAAACACTGGCGTATTAAATTTCATTTCAACTAAGCACGGAATTTTTCCGAAAAGAAAATATCAAAAATTATTATTGGGCAGTTTTGTTCAATAAAAGCACATACATTCTGAATTCTTTTTCTAAGTATTAACTACATATACCACAATTCGCTGTCAAAATAATTTAATCATGAAATGAGTTATCACAAACTGATAGTGCTTGATTTAAATGATCAACTAAAAATCAACTAAAAAAGAAAATCAAACCACCATGCTTCACTTGTAATGTTCTTGCCTCGTCCTGTATAGGTGTATGAACTCACCAAATGAGAAATCGTTAACATTGTCGTGTCAGAGATCGAGAATATTTTTGATAATTTGGATCTATCCATAATTATCCCCAGAACTCACGATGTTTCGAAATTATATCTGTACAAAAAATAAATACCTTTGATATGAAATATACGGAACGCACGCAATGGTTGTTATAATGAGAAGAGACACACGTACAGCGACTGCGAGATGAAAAATCGTATAAAAGAAGTAAACGTTTGTTCTGATCTAAGTGTCATTTGCGAAAATTTATTGTTTGGAATTAATGAGCCAGATTGGAAAAGATGTTTCACAACAAAAACAATCGAGGCAACAATTTTAATGAAGAAAATTCTTTGGCAACTGTTCAACGCTTGAATCGTTGTCTCAACGGACAAATTTTAGAATTTCAAGTCATTGGTCACCGTATATTATCTTGAAATGTCTCATCAATGTCAATTAAATAACGGTTAATTCTTCTATTCAAACTGCGGCCACTCGGGAATGAGATGAAATATTGCTATTTAATATATTTCCACCTAATTTCAAGTTCATCGGAATCAAAATACCACAAATGCACAAATACCACAAAAAAAAGGATGACGTATGGGAAAACTAGAACTTCTCTAGAAAATTAGAGAAAAATTAAAGGAAACTCGTGAGTTTGCCCAATTAGTTGTTAAACATCAGAATAGTAACAACCAAATCTTTCTCCAAGATATTGTGAATAGGATTAAGATCCAAGCAAAATCCTTATTTTAGTAATTTCTCAAACAGTTGATTACCATAGGCGTTCTAGATTGACGTTTACTATTATCAGCGGTTTATAAAGTGATTGCTTTTCTGAATGCAATTGGCTCAATGTGAATATTTCAAAGGAACATATTGCTGGATATTTCCATTGGTACCAGAAACAAGACCACTTTACGAGTTATTATCATTTTTAAGTCAACCGCTGATGATACTAATCTCCAATCGAGAACCTCTCATAAACCCACTTTCCTTTGGGCACTGATCGGGTTCTGTATCTGTAGAGTAGGGAGGATGAGTGTAGGCCCACACCATTGAGGCTACGTGTGACCCATTGAACATCCTCCCGAGGAGTTGTCCTCCTAGGTCATCGTCCATCCTGTCCTTTCCAGGAAGGTGGACAGGTCTCTGGGAGACATCTTCTTTATATTGACAAGACTCGTACACACACTATCTCTTTTTGACGATAACTCTCGTCATTTCCATAGGACATGCCTGACATTTTCATCTTCCTGTTCGCACATCCTGCATAGAGGTATGTCCAATATTGTAGAGATGTTTCTTTAGTTGACAGTGGCCAGTCAGAAATCCTACTGTTTTAAGCGTCATCAGGATGTAGGTTCCACTGCACTGATCGGGTTATTCACGAATCACATTCTATTGTACAAACTGGGTTTTTTTATCTATCCCTCTACGATATATTTCACGATTATGATCAGATAATTTTTTTTCCTGTAGAAGACTAAATTATCAGATATGCCTAGTAGTTTCTTGGACCAGATGTTTTTGTGATTGATGTTTTGATCTAGCCATCTTATGCCACTATCACTAGATACGAACCAACGAATCATGTAGTGTGTGAAAGCAAGCAATTCATATATTTCTATGGTGTCCTACCGGTATTAGTAGAATAACTGTAATAACTGATACCAAAACCACCACATTTGCTATTCAATGGCTTCCTATAAGAATAAGTAACATTGAGGATTGAAGCTATCAACATTTCGACACGCGTTACGATTTTGTAAACAGTTTAGTG
This sequence comes from Leptinotarsa undecemlineata, assembly GCA_015342065.1. Lineage (NCBI taxonomy): Eukaryota > Metazoa > Arthropoda > Insecta > Coleoptera > Chrysomelidae > Leptinotarsa > Leptinotarsa undecemlineata. The sequence continues at coordinate 3,552 of WOGP01007284.1, forward strand.
ATTGAAAAAAGTATTGAAATGGAAGTGGCAATAAAGGTTCGATGAAAATTTGGTGCAATTTCACGAGTTTATATTTCCAGAGGCGGGTTCCTGAAATAGTGGATTTTTCAACTTTTAATTACCCAAAAGACTTGATTCAATTCATTCAGTTCAAAATTCATTTACTCGTAATAATAATATGACGTTTTTCTCGTTTAAGCATGCAACGGGCTTTTCACTCGTTCATAGTCATGGTCGATGATGTATCAAAACGATTATAATATAAAATAACGGTAAATGAGATAATAATCACAAGACAATTCGAATTTTTAAGAAATCCATTAAATTGTCAGTTGTTTGGATGAAGATATCATCTCATTTTATCCATTTTTAGGTTAACTGTACTCAAATTGATACCTCGAAGAACTACCGTGTATTTTAAGAGATCAAATAATCACAGTGAGAGCACTTGTTGACAATATGTTACGTGCGCGCTCCCATGAAAAAGTAATTATATTGTAGAGGAGACATCGCGTAAATGTAGATTATTATATGAAACGCTCAGAAGTCGGACTGGATATAAACACAAATATTAAAATGTCATCTGAAAGAAAACATTGTCTCACAATTAGAAGAACAGTTTCTAATCTTGGCAATAATAATATGAGAGAGGTTTTATTGTAAGTTCTGCTACCTATTATGAAATACTTACTTTCTATAATTATTTGCCAGAATAAACTAAAGCAGTCTTAAACAACTCTGTTTCATTCTCTACATCAAGTACTTCAACCCTTATTCATATTGTGGAACACTCAATTATTTCAATGTGGAACCCGCATAATTTGGTAGTGAAAACAAAACCTACTCAGTGTTCAAAATATGAATTTGTCAGCGGCGAACTTCCGTGAAACAATCGAAGCATTTTTTAGGTATCCAAATAATGTCTGTTAATCCGATTATCACAAAGGCTACTGCACATTTTTATGGCCATTCAACGTGTCATTCACAATGTATCGCCAATTATATTCTCTGCACTGAACTGGGAATGCAAAAAGCACATGTATTTTCAACAAATGCATTTCAAATCCTTTTTCTGGGCGGAATACAATCGATGAGCAATATTGAAAAGACCGTTTGTCTTTAGTGCCCTTCAATTAGTGATCGCAGCTGTTAATGAGAGAAAAACTGAAAGCTCTTCACATTCCATGTTGGCGGTTTAATTGCAGCATGTTGTAACAGTTCTCTTAATTTGTCAGTTTACTGTTGAAATTCTTAATAATCATTTTGTGTCGAACGCATTTCGCATTTCGATCTCACGAATATTTGAAAAGTTTCTGGGTACAAACAATATCGGATATATATGTGTTTGCATAAATTTGCGAACTGTCAGCTATAGTCACTGTATTCTATATGTGCATCGTTTTATCTCTACTTACTAATCAGCAAAATACTAAGAAATTTTAACGTTGCTATTACAGACAATTTTTCATCAACAGGCAAATCAGAATCTGGAATGCCACCTTTCGGAAGACCAGAAAACGACCTCACAGATGACAGACTAGTGCACATTTTGAACGAGGCGAATCACTTTCAGCAAATCAAACACCAACAACCTGAAGATAGTCACAGTAATGAAGACTCTAAATCCCCCCATGGATGTAGCAGTCCATTTTCCCGAGACTCGTCTTTGAATAGAAGGCTGAAAAAATACGAAAATGATGATATTTCCCAAGAAAAAGTAGTACGGATTTATCAGGAGGAACTTGCCAAACTTATGGGTCGAAGAATTGAAGACATGAGAAGCCGGGAAGGAAATTTCCCTGGGTGAGTGTATAATAATAATAATAATAAATGTATTTATCCTTAAAAGATCATTCACATGATATAGGATATATCATAAAATACAACACAGGAAACAGTGAAAACAATAAATAAGTAAAATATACGTGTTTCATTATTCATTTCATTGTAGGACAATAATCTGAAACATTGTAAAATCATGACTCTACTAAGTGTGATTTCAATTTGGCCTTAAATTTCATGAAATTTTGTTCGCCCTTAATGCTGATAGGAAGACAATTATAAAATTTAATGTCAGTAAAATTTGGAGATTTCTCGTAAAACGAGCTGGTATGTTTTGGTATCCTGAGTAGGTTACCGTTTCTAGTAGGGTACTGGTGCATGTCTGAATTCAATTTGAATTTGTCCATATTTTGTTCAAAATAAAATAGTATTTTATATGTATAAATCGATGGAAATGTAAGAATTCTACTCTTTCTAAAGTGATTTTTACATGTTTCATTATGTGGAAGATTTTATATGAGTCGAATAATTTTTTTTTGCAATATAAATACTCTAGAAGCATCGACTGCATTCTCCCAAAGCAATACATTGTATGAGATATGACAATAAGCTATGGCATAGTAAACACTGAGTAATTGTTCTGCAGAAAGAATATTCTTCAGCTGTAGAATCGACAAGTAACTACTACGTAACTTTTTTATAATATAATTAATGTGGGTCTTCCAGCTCATGTCTTCATCGAGATATACTCCCAAAAACTTTGTATATTCTGAAAACTCAATATTGGGAGAGGTTTTTAGTGGCTCATAGGCCGTCACTCTATTGGAAAATTGAATACATACCGTTTTTTCGCAGTTGATAATTAAAGAATTCCTACGACACCAGTACGTGAATTCTTCAGATTCAGATATTTGTCTACAAAACAAAGTATATTCAAAGCGCCACTTTTCAGCAAACGAGAAAATTTTGACAATAATCATAATGCCTCTGGTTTAAGGAACTGAAATATTTTTTCTTAACAATTTTCACGCTGTCTGTTCAATACATTAGGTGAATTTTCAATTTCCACAAAAAATATTCATTCATTCATCAATATCTATTTTGTCCCTTCAAAGTAGTCCCCCTCAGATATGCACTTGTATCAGCGTTTTTCCAATCTTCGAAGCACTTTTTGGTATGTCCTTGAGCTCTCTGAGCGATTTAGCTTTCATCTCCTCAATCGTCGTAAAACGCCGTCCTTTCATGGGTTGCTTCAATCTAGGGAACAGGAAAAAGTCGCAGGGAGGCAAATCTGGTGTATACGGTGACTGAGGCCTGATTACGGTGTTGTTTCTGGCAAAAAAATTACAAAGCAATGACAAATGAGCAGGAACATTATCGTGATGCAGAAGCCATGAATTTTTCCACAATACCGGACTTTTTCTTCGTATTGCTTCTCACAAACGGCACATAACTTCAATTGGTCCGGTCAAATTAGACCAAAAAATAAGAGTGAAGCTACCTAAATTTCCACCAAGCTGAAAATCAGTAAGATTGTTTAAAATATGATTAAAAATAAAATTTGGAAGTTTCCTATCTTTCTCTTGTATAGAAAAAAATTTAAAAAAAGGTCAGAGGTCAAAAAATGAGCTTTTCGCGATTTTCAGCAAAACGGCGAGTTTTATCATAAAAATACCTCAGACAAAAATTGTAAACCATAAACTTATCTACAAAAAATGTATCAATATTTTTTTCCTACGATCCACCGTTTTTGAGATATAACGATTCAAAAAGTTGTGAAAGTTGTGATCGTGATAATATGTAACTTTCACTCATATAAAATATACATAAGTTATAACTATACGAATATCAAGTAAACTGAAACCCAGCCTCTTAATTTATACGCCACTGTACCCTTGAGACAACATCTGTCCCCTGATCAATTGTGTGCGAGGCTGCTCATCAACTTCTTTTTCGGGTATATTACCAAGTTCAAGTGTGCCTTGATTATTTATCAGCTAGGCTGCTAGACCCTACAGACTGGGGTTGGAAGTTGGTCAACAATTTATTAGAACCAGTCCAAACTTTACTTTCACCTGCGCCGGAAAAACTGAAGACACAACTTTTGACAACTGCAAAAGGGGGTACAGTGCTAAATGTGGTTGCAAAAAAGCCGGACTGTTTTGTTATCTGGCATGTACACATTGTCAAGGCCGGTCGTGCCCTAATATTGAATCACCAACAGTAGATGATCTGTTTGATTTCAACGAGGCCACATGCGATACATCGCTATTAAGGCAGTTTACATGTTCTCAGGATGAACAAGAACAAGACGAACAAGAAGATCAATAAGATGAACAAGAAGAAGTTGAAAGTTACGACTCGAGCGATTAAATTTCAATACTTTTTTACCTTGAATTGCTTTCATCTTTTCAATTTCTGCTAATATTCATTATTTTCCAATAGTTTCGAATTGAACAGGATCACAACTAACCCGTGGAATAGGCCTACTGAGGAAACCACGTTAAAAATAACGCGCTAAGTACACTACTTTATATGTGGCGTGGAAACAACTTTTACAATTTTTTTAATCGTTATACCTCAAAAACTGTGACTCGTAGAAAAAAAGTATTATTACATTTTTTGTAGATTAATTTTATTATCTACAATTATTGTCGGACATATTTTTATGATACAACTTACCGTTTTGCTGAAAATCACGTAAAACTAATTTTTTGATCTGTTACCTTGAATAACATTTTTTCCATACAGGGGAAAGACGGAGAACTTTCAAATGTGATTTTTAATCAAATTTTAAACAACCTTACTGATTTTCAGCTTGGTGGGAATTTAGGTAGCTTCGAATGTCTAAACTGACCGGACTACTAGTCTAGTTCACAAGTTGAAAATGCTGAAAAATAGAGATAATGGTTGAAAAAATATGTGCGATGGCTCATTCGATTCGGAAGGATATCTAGAAAAATGTGCCGAAACCGGTTTAAGCACATAAAAAATCGCAAAATTTATACTCAAATCAAGATGTAATATTTAGGTTTTTGCAAATATTTCAAAAACTTTAAAAAATTAAGAAATTAAAAAAATTAAAGAGGAGAAAATTCCCAAAAAGTCCTACATCTCGAAACTCCATCTCTATATTATTTATAATTTTAATTCAACACCGAAAATAGGCCTACGCTGGTGAATTTGGGATTGCGGATGCGGCATCTGAAGCAAATACGTGACAAAAAATATTTTTTTAACTATTACACATCAATTTAAAAATTTATAGAAAATAGAGAGTGTTCTGAATACTGTCAAAAATTGATTCTCGTTAGAAAAAATCTTGAAGTGAATGATTGAAAAAGCTAGATAATTATTAATTAACAAGAATTTACTTGACTTGCGTCTTCATTGAATACCACAAAAATGTTTTCAAGGAATTTTTTGCTTCGTGGAGCTGTTTTTATCAGTATACTTAATAAGATCACGTTATCAAAGTTCAAAATATGATATAATTTCGTGTATTATGAAATGAATGAAAAATGAATAATCGACGTATTGTAATATTTTTTTTATATTTACTATCATATTCGCGTTTCTGTATTGAATGAAGACATTCGGTAAGTCGAACAAACAATTTTCAGCTCCATTTGTTTATAAATTGATTTTGATCAAATAGACTATGTGAGTATTCAAAAATGAAATCAGTACTTTTGTTGTCTCCATAATATATTAATTTTCAGATAAAACATTTCTCAAAAACAATTTTTAATTGTTTATAATCGTTTGTTTTCAAATTTCAAATGAATAAATAGTTGGTTATGAAATGTTTTCTATTTTAAAAATCATAATTGACATTCCTCTACAAATTAACAACCGTGATATATTTTTTTTCTCAAACTGTCAAAAATTACAAAAGCAATCATACATTTCACACTTCACAATAATTTTTTTATTTTTTATTATACTTTTAAAAATTACATGCCACAAAAATTGCATAAAGTACTCGATTGTAAACTGAAATATAAAAAAGAAATAGTTATAACATTGAAACTATCAAAGATATGAAAATAAACATTGAATACATTTTTATAGAGAATGATTGATGTTCCAATTGAGCTTTTTAACAAATTTGTAACTATTATAATTATTCAATTGGTATTTGTTTATAAAAATAACATGCATTTTTTACGATTTTTTGCGATTTTTTCGCATGGTAAATAACGCAAACATGATAATATACCTTCAAGTAAATGTTCATTGATTCAATCTGCAACCGGTGCAACTGTTTATTGGAAAATATTCTGTTTTTTCATTTATTAATTTATTTCCTTGCAATTCTACCAAGGGGACATATTTAGGTATTATAAAAATAAATATTTGGACATTTCTCGGCGATAGGTAGAATTCGAACTTCTGGCATAAAATTAATCTGAAGAAAAACATACCTTAACTAGAACACCCTCTCTCGACTCGCGTTTCGCCAATTAAATTGGCATCATCAGAAGATAATATAAAAAGATTATTTCATCTGAGTTAGACCGTATCATATGCATCATAACCTGAGGTAATTTATATGTTAGAGACTACATATTATGTACCTGATATTCTCCTGGTTTCTATTACTCTGGCCTAGGGAACGGAATATGAAGCATGTTCCTTGAAATTCGTTAATATGGTTTGCTCAGTTTGACCAACATATATATTTTGTAGCAATCATCAGAACGTCGCGTATTATTTTCGATTTCATGGAAATCCATAACATTTCCATTAGAATTAAAAATGTCTTATTTTACGAATGAGAAACGTAATTTTGTTTTAATGGTCCATCATTATATCGGTTTGAAGGAAATAATCAATATAAACATCATAAAGTAATTCATTTCGCTTTCAAAAGTCAAAATGAGTGCTCATACAGTTATCTATCGAAAGAATCATCACGATATCCAAACATAAAATCCATATCACAAAATTATGGGGCGTATGGAAATTCAAGTAGTTGGACTTCTAATGGAAACTTCCCGAACTAATAGTTTACCTAAATCTGGCACGCAATGTTCTACTCTAAAATCAGAAAACTACAACCGATAACGATTTCTCGAAATAACTAATTCATGAATGAATGGACACGAACGAGTATTGGTTCACTGTATAGTGCTCATCAATATCACATTAGGCTAACCTGAAACCATTATTTTCGTTACGTAAATCACGTACGTAGGAATCATCGAATCTTTGTCGATAGCTCTGAATTCCTCACGTATCTGTTTGTGGATTGTTTGTTTATCTGTCTTAGCATAATCGCAATAAAATACTTCGCATCTCGAAGAAATTATTTACATCATCGAACCTTGAGAACGATTTTGCTGAATTAGTTAGAACACATTTTGCAATATCAGTGTGCATCCAAAAATATTCTATTATAAGTCCAGATAAATAAAACCATATATCGCATGCTGTGAACTTGTGAGAAGGTATACATCGGAACCACCAAAAGAAGTATGGCAACAAGACTGAGTGGGACGAGAGAAACTGTAGATTAAGCTAAACGGCTGTAGTAAGAATTTTTCAGCTTTTCTGGAATCGTATGGCGCATAGAGCTTTGTTTAAAACAATTTCACAAGTCTCTTCTAGTTTCGGAACTATGTTACTAAATCAGAACTCATTATAGTCTTCCGTTTCTTACAAATAACATGACATAACAACAACAAGTTATCTTTCACAAACAAACGCGGTTTCTTGAGAGTATAATAAGTATAATTTTTACCTGAAGGGTTCCCCAATGTTGAGAGGCCATCTAAAAAGGTTTGTCTTGAAGAAGTTATTGATTCATCAACACAAATTTTGGACTAAGTGTAGCCTGCGTTTACCCACGTTTCATTCTGGTAATACATTTTTTATTCTGTCTTTTGTAGGCTCTCATTTTCATTAAATATTGTCATCTGAATCTATTGTTGACATTTCCTTTCGAAAAAAAATGATGAACTTTATTTATATTATTCATATTTATATATTTATTCAGTATGAAAGGTAAACCCCTGTTTTACAATGATTGAATACAAAATTATATAATTAGTACCCTACAGAGTAAAAACCAACTGAAATTGATATAAAATCGCATTAACAATCAACCTAGTAAAAACATAATTAAATAGAAAATACACAATCCTTGGCCTTTTGTTTAAATACTTCCAAAGAGTTATGGAAAAAATTGAGACCTGACTATACTGTTTATCACTTGCCTGTTCACCATAAAGACAGATATATCATCCCTTGTTTTACGTTGCTTCACCTTAAAATTCATCAAACTGGGTAGTTCAGGACAACAAATGTGCCAATATTTTATATAAAAAAGTAAAACTATTTGAATACGCCTATTTTCCAAAGGAGTTAAACGAAGAATAGATCGGACGTCACTGTTATGGTAAATAGCTACTTGCATTCCTAATTTAAAAGCGGCAATTTTTAAAAATTTATTCTGAATTATTTCTAGTGACAGTTTGTGAATAGAATAAGAAGGACTCCATACAATAGAGGCATATTCCAAATTTG
>WOGP01007285.1:0-11863 GCA_015342065.1 Leptinotarsa undecemlineata
TGTATAGAGTTACTTATTTGCAAATTGATTACTTCCTTCCTTTCTTTGGAAGATTCCCTTATCCTCTTTTTTTGTATCAAGATGGAGTAGTAGAAAGCCAAAAATTTCCCAAAAAAATGTTATTGTATTTGAAGTGTACTATGACGATGTAATAATAAATATTCGATAAAACGTTTCGTGTCAACATGGCCACCCACAACTTTTTTTTTCAATACGGACTTGTCTTTTTCATTACAGATATTGATAAAACAATACATTCAAAATCCAAGGGTATATCACATTTGATATTTTTGTAGCGTTTCATTTGAAATAACCACCATTATCAGTGACAACAATCAAACAGAAAAACAATTTATTTTGTCATGAACTTTTGGCTAAAATGAAGTCAATACGAAAAATCAAAGCCACATAGCAATCTACATTAAATCCTCGAATTAACAACATCTCTGTTGAATGTACATAAGTCGTCAGTCTAGACAATTTCTGTGACAATTTTATAGCATAATAGGTGTAATACTTATACATGCATCTCTTATTTTTTGTTTGATATGGTCGATATCTGTACTAGGTGTTGAAAAAACTTCTTTTACGTATTCCCAGACAAAAAATTTCAATAAGTAAGATCTGAGGGTCGAGCTGGCTATTTCATTGGTCCATTGTTTCCAATCCATTTTTTTGAAAATATTGCACCTAAATGTTCCCTTACTATTGCTGTATTATGAAGCGGAGTACTGTCCTGTTGAAAATATTGTATTTCATGGCGGATATTCAGTGGCAATTCATCTAAGTAGCCATCGAATTCATATAATAGGAAATGAAGATACATTTCACTATTCAAATGATCATCGTAAAAGAAAGGACCAAGGATGTTTGTTCCCACAATTCCCAACCAAATATTCATTCCGTTCGTATTTTTCCACCTACAATGGATATTTCTGGTAAACCAACCATTGTTCATGAATGTTGATTCGTCTGTTGAATATATCCAACTTCTACGTCTTAACTTTTTCGCAAATCGTACTCTTCTTCCGTAATCACTTTCATTGAGGTGATGAATTTTGCGTATCCTGTAGCATTTATATTTGTTTTATTTTGAATTAGTTCTGGTGGATTTTACAGAAATCCCCATTTCGTAGGCAATTTCTCGTAAAGAACAATCTTGGTTAGTATAATTTTGGTAACTGGCCAATCCTAAATTGAAAAAAAAAGATTTTACTGTGTTAACTTTTATGTGGTAATATTTGCTTACCCATAACATTCATTTGATTTCTCACACTTCCAGTAACCCCCAAGAAATTTACTAGTTACCGACCAAAAATCGGTTTCATTTCAAAGGCCCATTACCGCCTACATCAAAAAATTGTTATCTGTTGATAGTAGTAGAAGAATATTCGAGATTTCTATTTGCGTTTTTCAGTTCTGAATTATCCGCAGCAACTGTTATCAAACAACTGTCAATGCTTTTCTCACTATCTGGATTAGATATTTATATCCATCCTGATCGTGGTTCTTCATTTATGTCCTCGAAAGGCATTGCCACAAGTCGGACTAAAGCATATAATCTTCCAGGCAATATCCAGTGTGAACAAGAGAAAGGAATTATTTGGAAAACAATTGAGTTTGCTCTTCATTCCAGAGAACTACGTTCCATACGATCTCTCTGCACATCCACAAATGCTACACCACATGAACGAAATTTTTTACATAACCGAAAATCTACTAATGGAGAATCAATGCCTTCTTGACCAACAATTCCTAAGACTGTCTTCATGAAAAGCACGAACTAACACATATGAACCCCAGGTGGAAGAAGTCCCATTACTTGAATCAAATTCCGAATATTGTTGAATTAGCCGACCGCAGGGAAACAACTGTTTTGAACAAACATTTAGCACCACGTGGTGTAGGGGATATCTGAAACCAATTGGCTCGAATTATCAATCTACTCTAATCGGCATAAATCAAGAGTCTTAGTCAAGATATATGATAGAATTGGCCGATGAAAATCCATAACTAACGTATTCAAAAAATACTTTATTTTACAAAAACACAACACATGTTTCGCCATACAATGGCTTTTTCGGGGGTAAAGACACGCCCGAAAAAGCCATTGTATGGGGAAACACGTCTGGCGTTTTTTAGTTCTGGTGGATTTTACAGAAATCCCCATTTCGTAGGCAAGTTCTCGTAAAGAACAATCTTGGTCAGTATAATTTTTGTAACTGGCCAATCCTAAAGTGAAAAAAAAATATGTTTTCTCTGTGTAAATTTTTATGTGGTAATATTTGCTTACCCACAACACTTATTTGATTTCTCACACTTCCAGTAACCACATATTTTCTTTTTTCTTTCTAATATTCTAAACATTTGAATGTTCAGAATGCGACGATTCGGGTATAAGCTTCAACATACATATTCCTTGCCAAAGGCGGATTTCTATTTTATTTTGCGTAACTAAATAGCATATCAGCTCTTTCATCATTTGAATACATCTTCGATGTCAACAACGCATTCATTTTTACTACCATAAAAACCAAGCAAAAACTATGCGTTTGAGATGGTAAATGATTTGAGATGTTATTTAACTATATCAAATTATACAACAATCGAATTTTGACCAAAAACTGATATTTTTGTTACTTCCAGGATTGAGAATTATAAAAATATTACGAATTATAATTGATTAGGGAGAAATAAGCCTTGAAAGAGGATTACGGTAATACAAAAATTTCCGAAACGAAAAAGTACGAATTTTCGTGTTAGGTTGTCATTCATCAGGTTGTCTGAATTATATTTTAAAGAAATCGAAAAATTTACAAAAGAAGTAATGACAGAACCGTAATTTAAAATTGTTGTCACTGACGGTGGTGGTCAAATGAATAGCTTGAAAATATCTAATGTGATGAACCTATGGATTTTGAATTTATTGCTTTATCAATGTCTGTAATAAAAAAGACAGGTCGGTCGGTAGCCAGGCGATTCGACGTGGGTGATTTGTTCACTCACTCGAATTAACTGTCGTGTTGGTCGGTGGTTCAAGCCCTAGTTTGAACGATCGATTTTCACTTGCTATGGTCCAACCCTTGTTAGGAACCACACGTTAAAAGGTAAGACCTCGTAAATCTTTAGCTCGCACAAGTATCGACTTCTGAGGGTTGTCGTTCGTAGGCGTGCGAAAGCTGGTTAACGAAAAAATATTTTTTTGAACAGATTAAAAAAAAGTTGATGTTGACCATGTTGACACGAAAAGTTTTATCGAATATTTATTATTATATCGTCATAGTACACTTCGAACTTTTCTAGTTTTTGATATTCTTCGAAATAACAATTCAATTAAAAAAAAAAGTAAAACGGCATTTTTTGTTTTCCCCATATAGCTGGAGAAGGGCGAGAGTTCCCGTAAATTTTCTAGATATATATTAAAAAAACATAAAAAAAACATTGTAACAGACACACTTCCGAGACAACACCAACACAAAACTACATGAAACAAAAGAATTGTTTGTTGATTAAAAGGACACAATCGTCATTTATTAATTATTATTACATTTTGATCATCTTATATGTTGTCAAAATATGTGACGTATCCTGAATTGAATAGTTCATTTGTTAAGGGTACTAATATCACGATATTATATTGCACTCAAGAGAGAAACTACTTATTTAACGTTAAGCGATATTAAAAACCATAGTAGAACACGTATGTGTGTGAACCCGAAAAACACCGATCGTGTCAAGGATATGTATCTTATCTAACATAATTTCATTATTTAATTGATGTCCACAATCAGTTATGTTATACTATCAATTATGTTTGTTTGCAGTATTCAATCATGAATGATTCATTTGCATTGAACTTTGAATAACATTATAATCTACTTAGGTGTAGAAATCAACTTGTATTTTATTTATAGTAAAAACTACACTGTAAAACTATTTGAGAAGGAAATGTTCTAAAGATAAAATCTTGATCAAAATTGAAAGTATATTACTCGTCGATTGCTCGTTTGAGGCTATTGCATTGAGTGATCTACAAATATAACAATGGACTAAGGAGGTGCGAATGCAGATTTTGTAATAAAGTATTAGAGGCGGTGAGCTCTAAGATATTCATGAAAGAAGATCTGCCAGAACTGAAAAAAGTGGTGAGGGAACATATCTAATAGAAACACAACAGAAATAACATTCATAATCCAATAGAACAAAAGAGTTTTTAATCTTCCGAATTGACTGAAAAGTCAAATATTTTTTCTCTTCATTACAAGGTTTTAAACTCATGAAGTCATACATTCCGAAGGTGCGCAAGTAGGTTGTTCTGTGGTGGTTATATCAAATTCTGTGAGTGTCCAATGACCTAACTATCCTCTCACCTTTTTCGTTTGAAAATAATGGTGAAATATTTATATAATAACATATACAGGAATCACACGTTAAAAGGTGAGACCTTAGCTCGCACAAGTTTCTCAACTTCTGAGAGTTGTCGTTCGTATAAGAGCGACAGCTGATTAACGGAAAAAACAGTAACAGATATCTCTAGCAGAACAATTACTTCACAATTAATACCCTATGCAGACTGCATTGAAAATATTTCTATATAGAGAAATGGCTCATTAACATAGTGTGTGCTTTCAAAGATGATTATCATTAGGAGAGGCAAGTAATTTATGCAAATAGCCCTAAACCCAAACAAAGCTAGAGAGCTAAATATGTACGATGGAATTGATGTGATGTGAAAACACATATTTAAGAAATAATTAGTTGAGAAATTCCTACTAAACGGTTTAAAAAACCGTAACACGTGTTTCACTATGCAATGGCATCTTCCAGCGTGCTCAATGTTACTAGTGATGCTGTTGTGTTTTTGTAAACTCTCAAGTGAAAATCCCACAATGAAGTGTAACTTCTAAACATTAATGCTGAAGAATTATCAGTATATTGGATACTGTCATGATTCCATTGAATAAAACAACAGTCGGACCCCTTTATTATTCGTTCTCAACTGGTGGTATTCTTGTTCATTTACAACATTTTACAATCTAGTACTGGCTATAAAAATAGGCAATATGGGATACTCATATGACAGAGTAGAACAAATAAGACATTTATGACAGGCATCGCCTTAGTATAATATAAGTATGAGTGTGGACAGTTTGAACTGGCGATTATAAAATAAATATTTGTGGCCCTTGAGAACATAACATTGCATTTGAGTATTTAGTTTTGTTTTTGGTGATATCTAAAGTTATAGCCAACTTGAATTTTTATCGTATAGTGGAACGTTTCAGAAAAATGGATAGATATGGAATGATTCCATTCTCAGATAGATAATTTAATGAATAATGTGAATGTGACTTGACGTATTTTGAGTGTGATTCATTAGAAAATATGGCATAAAGAATGTGAATCATAGTATATAAAATCAAAATAACATTTGATGCATTGTGTATAAAAATAAATAATCCTCAGGGCGTAATTCGCTAATTTTGTGTTTTCAGCTATTCCTCTAGACAAAAATCTGTGGACTGTTGTTAATAGTTTTATATAATAATTACTCAATAAGAACTATGAGAAAAAATATCACTCAAAAAACTGACAAATTTGTCAACATTGAATTTAATTTGACTGCCCTTATCCTACTCGACAACATATTATATATGTAGTGAATCATTACATAGTGCCGATAGAAACATATCAATTATTAAAAAAATGGTTGCATCGTTGAAAAATAAATTATTTTTGTTGAACGCAGCACCAATATGTATTTTAGTATTTTCTGTTTCATTTCATTTCGAATATTCTGTTATAACAGATGAGTTTGGTTCAATTTGGAAAACACTTTATTTGGAAATCATGATCGTAATGACGTAATGATTTTTTCAAAAAACTCCACAAGACGTTCAAACTAGTACATACACTGAACTATTATAATGTTATTTGCAGAAGGCATCGTCATTTCGAAATAATAGCTTCTCTCGCTATAAATTCTCGGTTTATTTCGAAATTTTAATAAGAGGATTGGGTATCTATTTCAGTATAAAGGTGCATTAATTTTTATTAACGTAGGGTATGATATTTCAATCATCTGACCAAATACCATCAAGTGCAACCAAGATATTCGTTATTTTGTAATCATATGCAAATAAGAGGACGCCAACAAGTTATCTGTCAATTCGTACCTATTGCATCACCGAATAATTTTTATTTCTTCATGTCCGAGGCTTCGAAATGGTCAGCAGACTAAGACTGGTTTTTTCATTACCTTGAATATGCTGGATCAACAAATGATTAGGTTCACATAAAAAATGAGAAATACAACTTTCTATATTATATACCACACTTATTTAGTTACTGCAGTTTCGTCCTGTATGGACATTTTCGAACTAATACAATAAAACTAATTTTTAAGTTCTGTGATACTTGATGGTACTTCATTTTCAGTTTCTTATGTAATATGTAGTAGGAGATCATCATGTTTCTTGCTAATTTTATTTGTAACAGTCGTATTAGTTTGAATATGTCCATATAGGATGAAACTGCAGTAACGATAGTAACAAATCAAAGTAATAAAAACATAGAAACTTTCATTTCTCATTTTTCGTGATGATCTCCTACCACGTAGTGATGGCGATATCAATCAATTCATTATTCAATTAAAGTAATCATATCATTATAATAGATAAATTGACGAACCTATTAAGATCTTATTGAAATCTTCAACATTTCTTTTTCATACTTCATTTGAGTCGAATTGGTGAATTTTCAACTATATTCAACCAGTTTTTCATAATGATTTTGCACATATTCTCGATCGCTGCAATATTATTGATTTGTGGAAACGGTAAGACGTACAAGGTCGGATACATTGGAAAAAAGTTCACTATTCAAAGGAACTAGAATAATATCTATTCAGATCAAGAATATCAATGGTTGTTTTTGAAATATTCGCCAAAACCTAAAATTGTCGAATTTCGTTTTTTGGCTCTACCGCCTCCATTTCGAATGATATAAAAAAACAGAAGATCTTTCAATACTGTTCCATATTTATTGTAACCTTTTTCGATTTAAGAAAACCATAACGATTAGGTTGTTTCAAAAGTTTTGTCCGTATTTATGAGTCTACTTTGAACTGTAATATCTCTGTGAATACTTATTCAGTTTAATCCAAATAAGCACCTTGCACTACATGTGTTCCCGCAAGATGTAAATTAAATTTTAAAAATGCCGGAGCCGGATAATGTAGCATAACTCATGTGTTTCTTAGACAGAGTAAATTATTTCCACAAAAGAATAAGAAATATTCCTGATAAGTATATTCCATTATGTGAATTGTTAAAAAATAGTGTGGAGACAGCCAGAGAATGATGCCCTAGATACTTTTTGAAATACTATACTTCCAAGTAATGGCGATATAGTAGATTTGTTTCAATTCGTTTTGTTATTCACATTGTGTATTCCACAAATACGACCAGATGTTGGCAATCATTCTACTACGATGTCTCAGGGAATTAACAGCTCAAATTATGCATGAATATTAATTATTTCCCTTCCAATTGCATATATTACCCTTCGAGCGTCTCTTAAATATTGAGTGAAAGTCATTTCTATCAGTTCAGTTTTTGAAAAAAACGTGAAAATTGTCTAATATAATATAAATTGATTTGAAATCCCTGAAAAAAATAAAAAGTCTTCGGGTGGAGACGATTGTGGATACTAACAATCGAAACGTCGTGACCTAACTTGGTTTGGAATCCTTTAATCTTTATTTTTATTTTTCATTTCTGTTAATAATATTTTTATTTTTCAGCTTTTATTTTTTTTGTTAATGTATGTTAATTTCTTGTAATTTCAGTTTTTTTATGTTTAGTAAAATTGTTATTTTCGTTTACTCTTTTTATTTTTTTCAGGGATTTCAAATCAATTTATATTATATTATACAATGGAAGTCCGAACTGATGTAATACACAAGGAAACATTGTCAACCACCTTCAAACAAACAAAATGAAAGTGTTTTTCACTTCTCAAAAAAATGTTGTATACGACAGGTTATTGATAAATAGAATGTTTTTCTTTGTTGAACATTTTTCGTAATACTTTATGAGATTTTGGCTATAGAGTTCACAGAAACGCAACACGTATTTCATTGTGCAATTACTTTTTTCACTGGGCTGCCTTAGTAAAGCCACCGTACTAATCACTATCAATAGAATTAACGCTACAAGGCTCATTGATACCGGAAGAAATTCTAATTTCATTCCATTGTTTCTTGTTATAACCTGCAAATAATATATTCTAATATGAAGATCTTCAAACCATGTGTCACATGGATCTTGAAGTGAAATATCATCTATACAAACATGTCGAACTATTGATTTTGGATGATCTTTGTATAGATATGATGTACATGATATTCAAGAAAATCAATCTGCAATTGAAGTTAATCCTTTCTAAATTTGCAGTTCAACACAGGTGTCAGTCCCACTGGTTACTCTTTCTGAATTGCAGGTCCATTGTTATAAAATATCGCAGATATTCGAATGATGAAAAATTCATCGAATTGGAAATTCAAAGGAATTAGTGGAAAAAGTAAATCCCTTGACGGATACCAGTTCTTATTACTACAAATTTCAATCATAAGACGCAGGGCACAAGAAGAAATGGGAATTATTCTACTTTGGACCAAAGTCCTTGGTGTTCCACCATATCCACCATGTATAGGAATATTCAATACAAATGAAAGGAAACAACACCTAAATTCATTTCAGTTTCTGAGAGTTCCATTTGTAGTTACCAGTACAGTTTTTTGCTTACAGCGAGCAATAGATACAATCATAAGAGTGTGGGAAAGAAATACAATCTCACTATCAATAAATTCATATAAAAATTTTCTCAGGTATCAATTGATTTATGATATACAATAAACAATTGAATGTCTTATGTCTCTTCTATATTAACCATCACCCATAGATCAGCCATATCTTTGACAATTCATTGGGATGTTTTTCCATTATGCGAAATGGATTCCAAAATATTCTGAAAAAATACAGCCACTCATTCAAGGTCAGTTCTAGTAGCTTTAGAACACCTGAAAGCAAACATCGAGAAATCCATGGAAGTCCATTGAAAAAAACGTACCATTCACAGTTGAAACCAATGCTTCAGATTTTGTAATAGCTGCTTCACTTACACACAATGGAAGACCCGTTGCATTCTATTCGAGAACACTTTCGGAAGAAATTTACCAATTAGCGACCAAAAATCGGTTTTATTTCAAAGGCCCATTAACGCCTACATCAAAAAGTTGTTACCTGTTGATAGTAGTAGAAGAATATTCAAAATTTCTATTGGCTTTTCCCAGTTCTGAATCATCCGAAGCAACTGTTATCAAACAACTTTCAATGCTTTTATCACTATCTGGATTAGATATTTATATCCATCCTGATCGTGGTTCTTCATTTATGTCCTTGAAAGGCATTGCCACAAGTGTAACTAAAGCATATAATCCATCAGGCTATTCCCAGTATGAACGAGAGAAAGGAATTACTTGGAAAACAATTGAGTTTGCTTTTCATTCAAGAGAACTACGTTCCAACGATCTCTCTGCACATGCACAAATGTTACACCACATGAACGGATTTTTTTACATAACCGAAAATCTACTAATGGAAAATCAATGCCTAACAATTCCTAAGACTGTCTTCATGAAAAGCACGAACACATATGAACCCCTGGTGGAAGAAGTCTAATTACTTGAATCAAACCCCGAATATTGTATGTTGAATTAGCCGACCGCAGGGGAACAACTGTTTCGAACAAACATTTAGCACCACGTGGTGTAGGGAATATCTGAAACCAACTGGCTCGAATTATCATTCTCCTCCAATCGGCATAAATTAAGGGTCTTAGTCAAGATATATGATAGAATCGGCCGATAAAAATCCATAACTAACGTATTCAAAAAATACTTTATTTTACAAAAACACAACACATGTTTCGCCATACAATGGATTTTTCGGGTGTAAAGACACGCCCGAAAAAGCCATTGTATGGGGCGTTTTTGTAAAATCGTTTAGTGAAAATATCATAATAAAGTGTTTTTTGAATATGTTAGATACTGAAGTTTGTTTGAACATACGAAACCCTGCAGATTATATATCTAGTGAACAAATTAATTCAAAGCCAATAACACCATCTGTTGGGATATATTCCAGACATACCTACATCAAGAAACAGATGTCCTACAAATTATTTGGATAACTATGATCGTTCTTGAGAAGTGAGGAAAAATGTGATGAAAATCATATATATTTATTCCATCCTGCATCTTCACTTACTCTAGAAATAATAGTTGCCATCTTCTGTCATATTTTTATGTTATGTTTCATTTTGTTGACTGAGGTCAATTTTTAATTCAATCTATTTAGGACAACTACCAAAGCGTAGTAAACATTTTCTTGGTGTAGTTGATATCTACTACACCAATTTCCTTAATTTGCTTAATTTGCTTAATTATCAGCGACCAACATCCTCATTCACAATTCTATAGGTTCATGTTTTTCATTGAATACGTCAGTCAGAAAGTAATAGGAAAAATTCGAAAAGAAAGGTTTGGTCTTTCTATTTCTCCATCTTGATACGAAAAATGTGAAAATCTTCCAACGAAAGGAAGAAGACAATCAATTTTCAAGAATGGCATCTCTATTCAGAGATGTGTAGATCGTGCAAAGAAGTAACTTTCAGAAACCAACTGGAAGAAAAAGCCTTCTAAAAACAGCTTCTCTCATATACACATTGAATTGCACGAAAGACAATTACTTTCGAAACAGATACTTTTATATGAACACTGAATTAAATGGAAAACACTTTTCTCTATTCACTTTATATTCCAAACATTCATTATGGAATTGAATAGGATATCAATCACAGGATTGCTACACAACATCATATATTATTATGTCAAATTAAATGAAGATTTACGTATTTGTTTTTACTTCAATTCAATAGTCAGCTTCAGAAGTGAATATAGGATGATGATATTACAACCGATAATTTGAGTACCCGAGTTTGAGAATTGTAATCTGAATCTCTTTCAAAAAGTCTCCAAACTCGGAAACTTTTTTTTTTCTACATAGGTTCAGTGAATGATTTCTTTCAAATTTGTTTTTGCCAATGGCCAGCTGCACCTTTCGAGCAACCGCAGTTCTGACTCCAATTTCCTGAAATTGAAGAACGTAATTATTGTGCTTGTGAGTCGAGTTTGACTTCCCTTGTTAAATATTCAATGCTGAATAAAATTTTTACACCAGAACAAAATAATTGGCAAACTTTAATTCAACATCTGGCAACTATGCTCCGAAGCTAACGGAAACGTTCGATAGTGAGTTGTGCATTAATAGTGATTTTTTAGAGAAAATTCGTTAATTAAATTGAATTTTTTGGAAGTTATGAGTGTCAATAGCGGGGGAAACCCCCTGATGTAAATTGAACCCCAACATCCAGAGATATACCATTAGACGACGATGCCATGTTATTGGACAACCCCGATAGGTAACCAAAAAATAATAGAGAAAACAAAAGTATGTAGCAGAATTCAACGTAAGTAGAGTACCATCTAGATTACAAAGATTTTTAGAAAATTTTGGTGAACAATTAGCAGTCGATAAGGACAAAGTAGAGATATACAAAATTTACGCTATGGTCATATGAATACAGGCCCGTATGAAGCATATATAGAGAGTACGGATGAATCGCGTATAAATCCTATGAAAATTGGCGAAATTGTTTTGAATACTTGGCCATTGTTAGATAAAAAAATTAAAAATATTGATATGGTTGGTAGAAGTCGAGTAAGAATAAATTTCAAAGA
>WOGP01007286.1:0-11863 GCA_015342065.1 Leptinotarsa undecemlineata
AATGGGTGCTAACCCAGACAAGGACAGCCCCCCGTATTGAGCTGGCCCCAATTGCGCCTGAATAGGAAGCAGCGGCCATTACAGAAGAGAGAGAGAGAGAGAGAGACCTTTCAGACAAAATTTGCCTTTCTTACCTTGTTACTTGAACTTGAAACGGTATAAAGTATAGATTCTATTTGAATGTAGTTAACAATTATTTTTGTTTAGTGTTAGAGGTTATATATGATTATATAAAGGTCACATTTGAAACGTAAATAAAAGAAATCAAAAATATAGAATCGAAATATTGAATTATATCAATCCTGTTGTAATGAAATTAATAATGGTGCAGATGTTATTAACAATCAATAGAATTCTAAGAATCTAAAAATTACAACTGATTAACTGTTCAAATTATCTCCACCGATTTAAAAAAATTACAATCAATCTTTACTAATTATAATCCATTTTATTATAGAGATTGGTCAGTTTCATTATGTGTTCTCTAGTAGTTCCAAATTTTAACCATTGGCGAGTAAGGTTTCCACCCCGGCTTGGGGTATTCCTCGAATTCCGGCTAGGCCCGCTTCGCAGACGTTCCCCCACTTCGCTCTGAAATCGTTCTGCTATATAAGCGTTTTCAACAACTTTACGTCACAAACAATTGCAAGCGACAGTTTAATAAGCGATTGCCTGTACGCCTAACAAAATTATTAAATTGTGTCATATTACACAACGTGAGTTAACTAGTTTGTTAGTGAAACTGAAACAGTTTTTAGTGTTTACATACTTGAGGAAAGTGTATTCATCGATTTCCGTAGACAAACCTGAACAATCGGACATGTGTGTGGCAAAGTTCAACGACAAATGCAAAATGATCAACAGGTGAGAATATGTTTAAATTGCATTATTTGTAGGTCAACAATGGTTAACTTTATATTCCTTATGTTTTTTTTAATATATTTAATCAATTTTTTTAAATATTTAATCTATTTTTTACATAACCTAGTAGGTATATGATTCTGAACAAAATTCTGGTTTTTTAGGACTTTCAATATTCATTTATAACAGTTTCTTAGTCCACTATTGTAAATGTTATTTTCGCGTTTTGGTTGTAACAAAACATAACATTGAAATATGTGTATACCTGTTCAGTACTAGAGAGGTATATAGCAACTGGTTTCATCCAACTGGAGCCAAATTACGGGGTCAAATACGTAGGAACGTTTTTTATATACATACCTAATTATTGAAAATAGGAGATTAAAAAATGAGTGTATGTAGAAAATAAGTGCAGATGTGTTTGTAAAACATTATGAATACAGAATAGTGTTTTCTGTGTGGTTTATTTAATTATACAATAATTCGTTTATTATTTGAAGTAACTGGTTTACATTTGAATATTCGAGTAAATATTTGTCAATTTGGTGCATATCTCAATCAACTCTCATTCCTTGAATATGTAATATAATTATACAAAGGATTTTTTTCTACCAAAACTAAAAAGCCAATCAGAAATTGTGTTAACGCGAATTGATTTTCATTCACATTGATAAATTAGTTATCATATACTTTGTGTAAACACAAAATTATAAAACAAAATCTAATCATTTCTTATCGATAACGCACCGTGTGAGTTTTGTATCAGCCAGGAATGACCTTTGGTTCTTCTTTACCTTTCAGAAGCAAACTTGGACGTGCCGTGCACGGAATGTTGACCCGAGCAAAGGTCGAAAAGAGGTTGATATCTGGACTTCTGCCGGCTATCGCTTACCTTGAGAAATCACCCGAGGATGTTGTAATTTGCGTGCTTCCCCAATCACGACCAGGAGATGCTACGACCCATATCCAAACAGTCTTGCTACAAGCGTTTTGCTACGAGAATTATATTCCTGTTATACAGGTAAGAGTTATAAACGAATTCTCGACTAATATACAATTTTTGACAACAAGTGATACAAAATATAAATTTCATTTCATATCAACAGAAACGTTTCTGAAAAATACCTTATTTTCAAAATTTTAATTGAGCGTTGCTCGGAATTTGTAAAGAATATCTACCTAGAGAAAGAAAGGTTTTAGTTTTCTACTTCTCCATCTTGATAAAGAGTTTGTTTTGAAATTATTTGCTTTCTTTTCATCTTTGGAAGTTTCCCAAATTTTTGTATAAAGATCTAGAAGTAGGAAGCCAAAAATCAATCTATCCTAAAAACATATGTTCCCCTTTCAATTTAATCTACTTAGAATTTCCGGTTGAATTTGAGATCAAGTGTTAATAGAATATGATTTATACTATTACTTATATCGATTTTTTTTTAATTTTTCAAATTAGACACTTTTTTTTAATGTGGCTCTAAACCCTAAAAAAGAATATCTTATTTGCTTTCTCAAAAAATAATAAATTTTTTGATGACAAGTTTAGTTTGTTTTTTATATAAATCATTCCGTTGCCTTTTCATTTTCTTGAACTATTCTGAAATCTGAATTTTCACCTTCACAATTTTTTCAATTAACTGGATATCTTCCATCACGAAATATCCAAATATCCTTATCTCAAATATCTGAAGCTAAGACCGAATAAGTTGGAATATTTACATTCTTTATTATCACCGTCGTAGTTTCATGATGCAGTGATTCACGTTCTGTCAATTTTTGATGAATACTGAGAACTAATTTTGTTACATGCTTCAAAATTGCCTCATCGTTGTTTGACATTTCATAATTGAATTAAATTTTGCAACCATTCATTGCCGCTTCAAGAGCAGTTGAGACAGCTGATATTTTGTGAGATGAAACAAATATGACGTACTCTGTTGTTTGATTTCTTGAACTGCATCTCAGCCACTTATTCAGGTCAAAACCTTGGTTCGTACAAGCCATAAATAACTGCTTTCACTTGGAATTCACTGGAAAATCCATGGTGGCATTGTGATAATTTACTATTGACGTATATGGTAAATTACCAACTGTACTAAACTAAACTATAAATTTGTATGTTTTTCAAAGGTTTATAACGACCTTGATGAAAATTATAACTGGAAAGTTGATATTGATTATTTCAGACAGTTTCGAGTTTTCCAGTGTACGCTTGATAGAGTTGAGCAGCATGTTTCTTTCGTGGATTTCATTATTTTGTTTCCTTATCTATTTTATGTATTTTCCCAGTACCGGCGTTTTTATAGTTCGGTGACATTAATGTAATTAAAATTTTTTTATCGCCGACTAATTAAATAATGCAATGATTATGAATGTTGAATTAGAAAGTTTTAAAAATGACGCGTTGTTCATCAAACAACTGAATTGGCAAAGAATTAAAAACAAGCATTTGATACTTCATAGGTAGTTTATAAAAAAAAACTGAAATATATTCAGCCTGAATTATTTGTTCAATTCTCATTTAGCCGACGATAAAATAGCATATTAAAATAGTTCATAATGTCAGATTATAGATTACCTACCATACTTACATAATATACTTTTTCAAAACATGACAATCTTGAATTATTTTATCATTGATATCCTCTCTACCAAGGCGTATAAGGGCCACAAATTATTTCGAAATAGAATAACTGAATTCCGAGTTTTAGGAAATTTCATAAAAATTCCGAGAATATAGTCAGTCAGAATTTAACAAAAATATTATATATTATTGTATTCCTCAATTTTGGAATATCGGTAAATTCTGATTTTAAATTCGGCTTATTGTTGAATTCCTATTCTGAACTCTTATTTTTATCAAATTCTGATTTCAAATTCGGAATATCGTGCATTTTGTCTCAAGGTTTTCTGTATTCCATTCCCATCATTAACATCGTGTGTGAAAATCAATGAGTTTTCAACCCTTTTTTTTTAGAACATCACAAATAATATTTTCTCTTTGTTACAGGTTGACAGTAGCGAAAAATTGGATTCCTACTGTGGAGAGCAAACCAAAGGAAGCATTTCTGGGTGCAACTGTGTTTTAATAACCAAAGATCCCAGCATGCCAGTCACTCCAGAAGAAGATATTCCAATGTCTCCAACAGAGCAGATTCTGGCAGATTTCTATGAGTGTACTCTTGAAGAATTTCCCAGACCTGTCATTGAGTTGCCAAGTTGAATGGATCCGTTGAATGGGATGGAAATGCATGAAGCATAATCCACAGTTTGTGATTAACGAAGAAATTGCAGGATCGGTCATAGAATTTTTCATTATGCAGTCCTGGAATTGGGCGTTTGATATGATGCCAGATGAGCCATTTTGCATGGTATCAAGATATATAGTATGGTATTCTGAGATATAGTTTAGTTTGTTGATGAAGTTTTTGTTATTGCACCCAGTAAACTAAACAATGACAAAAATGGCTATTGTAGTCTCTTTAAAATTTGTGAGCTGTGAATAGGTTTGTTTATCTGAATAGAAAATAGAAAGTTGTTTTTGTATTTTACTGATTGAGAAAGCATTCCAGTATTTTAAGGTAATTTGTAATTGTAATTATATTTATGATTTTTTTGTTGTGACGAGATGAGAATTGTTGTGATTTACAAACACATTTGTTGATGGGATGAATAAATTGTATTTACATGAAGCAGTTTTTTATTTAATTGCTATTATCAGAATTCCGAAAAAAAATTTAATTGAAAATAACTTTTATTGAAATTCAATTTACAATACGTCTGTGTATATTCTAATATACAACATCCAAAGCAATGAACTCTTGACGTATGGAACCTATGATTGATTTTCAACAAGAATATGCCATGAAAAATACATTTGCTTATAACAATGTTTCAAACAATGAATGAAAATTTAGAAAAAATCATATTTATGCTACGTCTACAATAAGAAGACAAAACAATCGGAATATTTGAAAAAAAATCACGATTTATGTTTTCCTTTTCTAACATATTCGGTTGTTCACAAAAATTTTAATCTTTTTGAATGTTTATCCAGGAACTTCTTAAAGAATAGCTTCAGAAAAGAAATGAAATTCCAAGCATGAATTTTAAAAATTATCAAGTATCTAACCTTCAGCTTATATCGAGATTGAAGAATCGAGATAGAAATTGCGATGAAACTTTTCTACCGGCAAGTTTTTATTTGTTCCTCAATATTGTATTTAATGAAATACAATAATTTTTCATTGATGCTCCCGAATCGGGAGTCTCGTGCACGTGCCACTGTAATCCAAATTCATTATCCAATGTAAATGTCTTATGTAATGTTGTCTATGCAGTATGTAGTAAAAATTCCTTTAAAAAATGTACAGTCTATGTCTTATTAATGACTAACGAAC
Organism: Leptinotarsa undecemlineata; assembly: GCA_015342065.1. NCBI lineage: Eukaryota > Metazoa > Arthropoda > Insecta > Coleoptera > Chrysomelidae > Leptinotarsa > Leptinotarsa undecemlineata. Next base: position 5,256 of record WOGP01007286.1, read on the forward strand.
CGCCCCAGCTCTGCACGGGTTTAATGCTGATACTAAATATACATAAAAATCCACGCGATCGCTGCTAATCATATACTGCTGTAGGACGAAGGGCACCCTTCGATGCGCTATTTATAGGCACGCACCGTCGGCTCGCCGGCCGGTACCGCCGCAACCGCGTGGGTACTGGCCGCGGTTGTGCTGTTAAGGGCCATATTGGGCGGTCGGTTCGACGTGTGTGCTTTGTTCACTCACTCAAATCGACTGCTGGGTTGGTCGGTGGTTTAAGTCCCAGGCTGAACGATCGATTTTCACTTGCTAGCGTTCAACCCGTGTTAGGAATCACACGTTAAAAGGTAATACCTCGTTAGTCCTTAGCTCAAACAAGTTTCGACTTCTGAGGGTTGTTGTTCGGTGCGATAGCTCGTTAACAGATAAACATATTTCACAGATATTGAATGCACAATGTATTTAACGTACTTAATTGGATAAGGATTAATGCTGTATTGCTTAAAATCGCTTCGTAAATAAGCCATTATTTCTCGAGGATAAAAAATGGTTATTCTGGGTTACCCTTAAGACAGTGGCGCAGCGTGGGTATCGGCTGACCGGGGCAGAAGACAATTTTGCCGCCCTCTTAATTAGGGTATTTCAATTTAATGTATACTATACATTATATACATATTAATTCTAGAGAACTTTTCGGCAAGAATAGTCATCATTATTTTGCATTATACAGGTTATTTTAAATAAAAAAGTGTATTTGTTTCACAATCACGTTTATTGATACAAAAATTCTTAATTTAACCATTGATATAACAGGTACATAGGTATTATATAGTACGCATGATAAAATAATTAGCGAATTGAATATAAAACGAAAATCAATTTTTAATTAGAACTAGGATGATACCATTAAGTAATATTTATATCTTATATAAGTAGTAGGTACTTGTTAGAGTTAAAAACAAAACCTCTGGCTTTTGTTGAAAATTTATACGTCTACTTTTTTTAAGAGCAAATTCTTTTATTGCACCATCAATGTCTATAGTATCACACACCTTTTGTTCAATAGACAAGATAGCCAAATTTGTTAGTCTTGCCGACCTTAGATAATTTTTAATTAATTTCAATTTCGAAAAACTTCTCTATGGCAACTATAAAAAATATTCGCAGCATGATTAAAATATTGGACAAAGTGTCTTTCAGCTCATATTTTACAATAAACTTCAATAATTCGATCGTTCGGTCGGTAGCCAGGCGGTTCGACGTAAGCGCTTTGTTTACCCGCTCGAATTTACTGCCGTGTTGGTCGGTGGTTCAAGCCCCAGTCTGAACGATCGATTTTTACTTGCTATCGTCCAACCCGTGTTAGTAATCACACGTTAAAAGGTAAGACTTCGTTAATCCTAAGCTCGCACAAGTTTCGAATTCTGAGGGTTGTTGTTCGTAGGGGTGCGACAGCTGGTTTACGGAAAAACATTTTAAACAGACAGACAGAATTCAAGTGAGTCTGCATTAATTATTTCATTTTCGTTGCCTGTAGCAGCAACGAAAGTCCGCAGTCGAAGTTGTTCCAGCTTGAAATCCTGCTAGTCAGTCTCAACAAATGCGTCGTCTAGATTACATTCAGTGTTGTCTGAATTGTCAAAGCATCATGTACTTTCTTAAAGGGGCGTAATAAACAATATTGAACTCAATATATATGTAATAGAAGTCATTCTCTCTGATTATAAGTCATAAAGAATTCAAACACAAAATAAAATACGGGAAATCCCTGCAAGTCATTATAGACGGTGTTACCATTCGTTTCAAAATATCTTTCAGGGAAAGGGAATTCCCCGAATGTGTCAAAGAATAAGTAATGAAAAATTCCGTGATCTTTTCAATCGGTCCGAATTTATAGTTGCTTGCGTTAAAATATGAAATGGATCAAATATTTACAAAATATATTTTATTATTTTCTGTGAAAGTTTTACGCCCCCTAAAAAGTGCCGCCTCCCCGCTCCCACTACGCTACGCCACTGCCTTACGAGATATACATATACCATCGTGGACTCTTTTGTAGACATTTTTTAAGGTGTACAATACTATGGTACAATTTTTGACCTATATCGTAGGGTTCGGCCAGCGTTTGCAATGTAAGCGTAAAAATGTGTTTATTTACATCACTATGGAAACCCCTAAAATCAGGGCCGTAGCGAAAAGAAATACCAGTGGGGGAGGGAATCCAAATTTTCTCAACACCACCAGCAAAATTACCCAACTTTTAAAAAATGAAAGCCGAGGGATTAGTTACTACCATAATATATTAATTTTCTCACTTAGCTATCCAAAGATTGGCTGAATGCTTATGCCCGTTTGGGTATGCACAAAAAAATTTTTTGGTAATAATAATGGGAGTTATTCTACTTTGGACCAAAGTCCTTGGTCTTCCACCATATCCACTATGTATAAGAATATTCAATACAAATGAATGGAAACAACACTTAAATAATATTTTGTTTATTGTTTTCAACTATTATTTTTTCTATCTTCACGGCCCGAAATTTCCCAACTTTTCCAAGTTGAAAAAACAGCGAAAAGTTGTGAATTTTGTAAAATTGTCACTTCAAAATTCGTGGACTGTTCAGGACTGTTTTCTTACTTGGGAGAAATAAAACTTTTTTGAAGATTTCAAACGACTCAGAATTCTCTTCAAACTATGCATGTTGGGAAATCCCAACTTTCTCCTGGTTGTTTCCCTTTTCTTATTACCTCTCCTTTTCTTTTATCTCATTTTTATTTTTATTCATTTTCTTACTATTGTTTTTTTCTTTTTTCATGGCCCAAAATTTCCCAAGTTGAAAAAGCAGAGGGGGAGGCTCCCCCCATCCCCCCATGGCGACGGCCCTGACTATGGGAATAAAAAACCGGGCTTAATAGTTCAAAGCGGGTACTGGTTATAATAGGTACTTGGTGAATGCTATATGAATAGAATATAGGAAGATAATAGTTTCAAGTCATAGAGAAATAATCAAATTTTTGTTTGAGTAAATTCATTTTTACTCTTGTAACAATAAATAAATAACAAATCTTGGATTAAAATTTAAACATTTTTCATGAATAATTTTCATCGAGAGTTCAACGAAACATATTCACGTATGAACATATAGTTAACAACCACAATTAAATATGATAATTAATTCCACTACGGCGTCTGTCCGCAATATTTCCCAATATCATCGGAGACACAGTCGAAAACATCGTACGCAATATCACACGTTTTTCCATGTTCTGAAACAGAAATGTTTAGATAATTTAATCAGAAAAACATTTGTCATTAAAAGTTGGGAAATTGGGGTCACGTGTGTGACAAAATGAAATTAAATGAAGAATGATGAAAGGTGTAATATTTCCTATATATCTACAGTAACTTCAGTCATATAATTTATAATTTAATTGCTTGTATCTACTCGTCACTTTTTTTGACAAGATAAGTATGACAAGGGGATTGCCAATCGATGTATATTGTCATGATAGAGATTTTAATCCGTAGTATATACGGAATGCCTCAAATAAAAGTGGGCATGGCCAAAACACAATCGGATACTTCAAAGTTGTTTTTGAGGAGCGCATGTTTTACTTAATTTCTTAGTTTTGAATATGCAACTATAAGTTGACATCTCACTTTAAATGTTATTGAATTCAATTTTAGTGGTACCCCTAGAAAACAAAAAAGAAAGAACAAAAACTTGGCTATTACTGTTTGATTTGGAAAGGTGCAAACACTTGAAAATATGCGATAACTGATTTCCTGATAAACAAGTAGTATATCACGAAAGAAACGGCAGTCATTTAATGTGCTTAGACTTCTGTTCGTTTCAGAGGGCAATAAATGGAATGCTTCTTCTCATTATTAGGCTGACCTGAAATTGAAGAACGTAAAAAAATCGATAGACTTAAGTGGAACATAAAATGGTACGAATTTGGTTTTATATGACTTGACTTGTATTCAGGGCCGGATTTAGGGGAGGGCAGGCGAAGCTATTACCCTCTACAGGAGAGGGACTCCTAAAATAAAGATAAAAAAGTATCAACATTTTTGACGGGTCAGCAACTTTTCCGTTTTTTCTCCTAAACATTGTTTTGCATTTTTACTTAAAATGCTTGCACAAACATAATAATATTGTTATTGATATATCTGATTGCAAGTTTCCATTCAATATATATTTTTGATTTGATCGAATATTTCAATGGAAATTTTATATGTAATTTGTATCCGTGAGTTAAACAGAAATATCATAAGTAAAAAATCCGAGAAACAGTTGACCCTGCAAGTCAACGAAATCACTTGAACGGACATTTTCAAATGACACTATCTATGGATCGCGTCAATTTTCGCCTGCTTCCCCGATGAGACGAGTCGAAGATTGACATGAACATTATTGAAGAAATAATAATGGACAAACTACTATGTCTTCTGGACCACGTGAACATAAAGTATTTGAATGTGCAGATGTTTTGATCATGATAATCTAGAGTAAATAAAATAACGTTTGAGAGGTGACATAAAAATAGCACATAGAGTTCATTCCGGTTGAAACGAACCACCCTGAAACATTGATTTGATATTGATATTATAAAAATATCATGAAACATGTCTAGTTTTTTTTGTTTTAGGGGGACCCATTTCTTACTTAAAAAAATAACCCATTATCAGCAACCAACTCTCTACAACAACTCTGATGTGAAACATTTTAAATATAAATAATAGTCGAGTGAAATGTGTTTCAATTCTGTATCCGAACCAATAAAATTTTCAGACCTCTAATGTTTTCGGAAAAAAATTAAATTCATTAGAAATTCAACCTCATCCAGCTTTGTTCAAAACCGCTTGATTCTCAGATGAATGTACCTTTTATCTGAATAGACAAGTGAATCGAAAATGCAGTGATTCAAATATAATTGTGGCATGCCGAATTCACACCCAATATTCTAAAAAAATAAATTTTTTGTCAGTACTTTTGGTTAACGTGTTTAGGACCATTCTTCTTGAAATCAAATCTGAATGGTGAAGGATATTTTATTTTGGTGTATTCACCATATTATCAAGTTATGCTGAGCATTAACAACGCCTTTCAGTCAGATCCTCTATTACGAAATGGGGTAGTTTTTCAACAATATTGGACTCCCCTTTATTGCATAATACCAGTGTAGCAGTTCCTTTATAATAACTTTTTGAGTCGATGAAAGATAGAATGGAAACTTGCAATCAGATATATCAATAACAATATTATTATGTTTGCGCAAGCATTCTTAGTAAAAATGTAAAAAAAAATATTTGGGACTAGCTTCCACCATTTACGAAAATACCAGAATTGAAAATCATTCAAGCGGTTGTATTGATAATATTCTTACAAACATAGAAGTGGGAACATACAAAACAGGGGTAGTTGACCCCTGCCTTTCTGATCATTATGGTCAGTTCATAATTGTAGGAAATGATAATCCAGAAAGGGATCCCATGCCCCCTCAAAGATGTATCACCCAAAATTGTCAGAAACATTTTCCTATAAAGACCTTACCTTCCAAATTTAAACCAGCGACATGCTGGATTAACGATCACATTAGCAATTCAAAAACAAAGTTTAGGCGCTGAAAACTAGGTATGAGGTTACAGGCATAAACAGGCATTTGTAACCTTGAATGGACTATACCAGAAAGAAGTACTTTCAACTAAACGTAAAGCTTATGATGATTTATTTTAAACTCTGATAATAAAATTCGTGACCTTGAACCTTGAAATGAATAGCATAAAAACAAACAGACATGATCATAAAATTACTGCTGATGAATTCAGTTCATACTTCTCCAACGTGAGTACAAGCCTCCCGAAAAAATTTTCGACAAACAATTCATTAGCTAGCTCTGTCAAGCCAAAAAATGCTGGATAATTTTTCTTAGAACCTATCATATACACTGAGGTTGTTGATGCAATCTCTGATTTAACAAAATCCAATTCATTTGATATATACAATTTGAATAGCAAACTAATAAAAGAAACTGCTTCAAACATTAGAGAACCTTTTGCCTTTTTATTCAATACATGCATAGAGAAAGGTGAGTTTCCTGATGAATTCAAAATTGCTAGAGTTCTTCCTATCTTTAAGGAAAGGGATAAAGCTGATATTGAAAACTATAGACCCATATCAATAACTCCCATATTTGGGAATTTTTTTAAAATTTTGTTGAAAACTAGACTTTATACATGTTTTTCTAATAATAACCTATTCAATCCAAACCAATATGGTTTCATGAAGTTTTCCTCAACTACACAAACTCTAAAAAAAGTTGTAGACTGTATTATAACTGATTTTGAGGAAGGAAAACATACAGCGGCTGAATTGTGCGACCTGAGTGAGGTATTTGACTGTGTGTCGCATACTATTCTGGTTCATAAATTGGAAGATTATGGAGTAATGGGGATTGCCCTCTCTCTCTTTAAATCCTACTTATCAAACAGACAACAATGTCTTTCCTTGGATTCTAATAATACATCAGACCTGTTAAAAATTTAATGTGGAGCGCCCCAAGGTTCTGTGTTGGATTATTTATTATTTATCTAAACGACCTCTTCACCTATATGA
>WOGP01007287.1:0-11862 GCA_015342065.1 Leptinotarsa undecemlineata
GAAATTCTCATATTTTTCACAAGTTTTGTTGATATGCAGTCAATACCTACTGAGTTCGTATTTTTGAGTGACAGAATAATTTCACAAATGTCACTTGGTTGAACGGGTGAAAAGAAAAATGTATGATGCACGGACATGGTTGTAAAATCTGTGAACGAAGATAGACCGAAATGTTTTTCAATCTCACATTTTGCTACTGTTGAGAAGTATTTTCCAAATACATTCACAATTTTATTTTTGTCATTTATATATTCACCGTTCAATTCAATCTCCCAGTTCAACTTTTTTTGTTTTGACCTGCCTGTTTTGTTTCTAACTAAATTCCATATTTCTTTTTGCTTTTGTCGCTGATTCTTGTTATCAAGATTCAGTTGGTAGAATGAATACTTTGCATCATGTAATTTACGCTTGTATATACCCTTCAAATAATTGTAATATGTCCGAATATTCATATCATCACTACTGCTAACAAGCCAAAATAAATTTTTGAGACTATTTCCCATGTGAATGATATCGGCGGTCACCCATTGTTTTCGTCGCCATAACTCGGAAATTTCTGATTTTCTCACAGTTGGACACGTTGAGTCAATATAAAATAATATTATATTTACAAATGAGCCATAGGCCGAATTGATATCGTTGAAACTTTCATAAACACTTTCATAATTTTCATTTTGAAGAGCAACTTGGAATCGAGCAAGATTTTCAGTACACGTGTTTACATATGTAATATTTTTCCGCGGTTCAACTCTCTGGTTGTTTGAGATTGATAACTCAAACGACAAACCCAAATGATCTGCTAAGTTCAAGTTCTTAATTCCTTCATTATACCGTGTTTGACATATGTTAGTTAGAAAATAATCGATTTTTGATGTGCTAGTTAAGCCATTTGCGTAAGAAAATATTCTCGTAGGCTCCAAGTTTTTACAATTTAGGTTGAAACTTTGCATCAAATCGTTCAATAGAGTTTTATTTTTAGATTTAGATAAGTAGTTTATATTCAAATCGCCACATATAATGAAAGATTTGAACTTTCTGTCACAGTATTCCAGAGTGTGAAAAAGTTTTTCAATGAATGTTTCAAATATACCATTCGGAGGTCTATATACTGTAATAAGACAGAATTTATTATTGTCTATAGAAAAAGATACAGAGCACATTTCATATTCTAATTCTATGGACATATTGTCAATGAACGTTTCATTTTTATAAATGAGGTCATCTTTAACTAAAATCAAAACACCACCATGGATGTGGTTACGTCTCGTGAAATGAGATGCCACAATATATCCATTAAAATGAACTGTTTCAATATTTGAACTAGTACACCAGGTTTCAGATATACATAATATATCAGGGTTCTCATCAGCCAAAATCACTTCCATTTGATTTGTTTTATTTGTCAAACACTGTGAGTTAATGTGCATTATTTTGAAACTATAGGGCAATTCACTTACTGATTTAGGATACCTAGAAATCTTCCTCTGGTCGGAGATTTCGAAAGGACTGACGGGATGACTTCCGAAAAGTGAATCTTTTTACAATAACATTATTTGGCCAGTTTGAGGGGTCATACAAAGCATCCCGGAGTTCTATGTCCGCTCCTACTCTAAACGATTTGTATCTTCCTTGAGAGTTGAGATCCGTTACTTCGAAACTACGTTCGGGAGATCTTTTCTCAAGAAAAGATTTTACTTTTTCCGCGGTAGTGTGTGGTTTGCAGCGACCGACATATAACCAGAGCATAGGTTCGCTTCCACTGAAATCGTTTGTTCCATCTGAGAGTGTTCCTACCACATATTTATCTTTATCATTTTTGATGTTCTTTTCCAACTTTTTTTCCTTAGTAGTCGATTTATTTTCGGTGCTTTTTCGGATAATGCTATTCCTTTTTTTATATTTAACTTCGTTCCAAGTATGTTTATCATTTGTTGTTTCTTTTATGGTTTCGGGCTGTGATAAGGAAATAATCGTATTAGTTGAAGAACATGATAAAAACGATTGATCTAATTTGTCCGAAGAGTCTGATTTAGCATTGTTGCTTTCTGTATGTCGATGCTGGGTGGATAGGAGTCTAACCATATCAAAAGTTGATTCCTTTAGAATCTGCACTTCTAACTTCAAGCATTCAGATGAATGATTTTGTAACATATTCGAAAATATCAACACTGAACTCAATAGAACTGAATTATAACGAAGATTTGGAGTATAAACTGAATTTCGTATAGTTCAATTATAATATGAAAGTAGTTGTTTTAGAACGTTTTTTTTTCAGTTTCTATTCGAAAGTTACTCCTAAGGATGATTTGCAGATCTTTGTGATGTTACTTTGATATTATTTGCTTTCCCCCTTTTTTCCGATGTTTTCCATATTTTTTGTATGAAGATAAAGAAGTAGAAAGCCAAAACTATTTTTTAAAGAAAGTAGAGCTGAATTATCATTATCTGATTGTTGTTCGCGCACTCAACTGGAGGTTTTACAGTTATTAAATCCTAAACTCAATGACTGAATATTCATTTCTTTAGGGGAAAGTAAATTTTGATTGAGGTTTCACAACACTGCATCAAGTGACCGAAAACTGCATGGACATTATCTCCATACCGCCCTTTGGATTGATTAATTCAACTGGACCAATATTTGTTTCGAATTATTGTTCCATCTGAATACAGAGTGAGTGAACAAGATTCTCTCGGTCCATTGCTATCAGGGAAAACAATTTTTCGAATTGCTCAATTTTTTTTCGCAGTGATATCGATAAATACTATTTTTTCAAATTATTTTCTCGCATACTGGGTGATTCAGTCGAGCGTGACCAACCAAAATATTAGACAGTGGACTACCATTGTCTAATATAATATAAATTGATTTGAAATTCCTGAGAAAATATTTAAAAGATTAACAGAAAATAACAATTTTATTTGAACAAAAAAACTGAAATCACAAAGAAATAACATAAAACCAAATAACAACCATTAAAATTTTAATATGAATGAAAGCTGGAAATAAAGAAATATTACAAATAAATGAAAAAATAAAAAATTGAAAGATTCCAAACCAAGTTATGTAACGACTTTTCGATTGTTAGTATCCACAATCGTCTATGGGTGATAACTGGACTTATTCCTCCGAGATACGACTATTTATAGGCCATTCGAGAGCTTTCATCTATCCCCTCTTCTCTCATTCCGCTTCATTGGTTTTAGCGGGAGATGACCGTTTGACGGGAGATGGTCGTTTTTCTTTTGATTAGAGGTTTCCATATGTTACGTATCTCTACGCTAGCTTGATTAAATGCATTGTTGGAATACATATACGCGGCTTCTTTGAATTTTATCCTAAACCAGTGTTTCTCTTTGTGGATGATTGGATTGATGTGGATGTTAATGAGTCCAAACATGCTCTGCTTTTCCGGATTTGCTGGTTTCTCCTCGCTGTGTGTGTTTCTTGTGGTCAGCAATGCGAACTTTCGATGGCCTCTTAGTTTCACCGATGTATGGTTCTCCGCACTCGCAGGCTATCCGATAAATGCAACTCTTGGAATTGCAGTCCGCATTTGGTAGCCTGGTTTTCGTGAGGCTGCTACGGATAGTGTTCCCAGATGTGAAGCAGGTCCTGATGTTATACTTGAGACTCACCCGTGGCCCACGGCGTCCCAGTAAAGGTTCCACGGCGCCCCTGGACGCCGCGACGAGATAATATGACCTGGGCTCTTCTTTCATTGAGGTTGTTTTTCCAAGAAGATACTGACTGTTTTATCTCAAGAAGTTTTGCTGACGAACTATTCCATTGCGATTGCCAACTGTTGATGATCGTTTGCTGGTATAGAGACTTCAGATCCGTATGAACAGCAAGTGATACTGTACCTGTTAGCGGGTTAGTGATTGCTTCTTTCGCTAGTTTATCAGCTCTTTTATTTCCAACTATGCCAACACTGCAAAAAAGTGAGCAGTTCAAAACTTGTTTCCTCGAATAATAATGGAGCGAGGGAATCTTGCTGACTCACTCTGTATAAAGTTATTATGGATAGATAAAGAATACATTCATGTATTAATTTATACAGAATAGTTATTGTGTAATCGATGCCTGTATTTTCCGCATCTAGTTGGGTGGTCAGCGATAATCATCAGTTCATAGGAATCTATGATATGAATATAGGATGAAGCTACTGTCCTGAACTGAAAAAGTAATAAAAATATTTTCAGGAAATAATTTTATCTGAACATGTTTTTTACGCCTTGCAACATCTGTAGAGAGGATGAATATTCTTAGTCCTGACCATTTTCTCGCAAATACTACATTATGCAGTTAGCAAATTGTGGAAAGAAAGTCTGGCGATTTAAGGAAGTTTTGATTTGAACAGTGAACATTTATAATTGGCTTTGTTTCACAGAGTTTCCTGGGAGTTCCCCTACAATTAAAAACAATAAAAAGTACGTTGTGTTATTCAAATCGTAGTTTAGTATTCAGTCAACTCCAGAGACTTATTCCTGTTTCATTACAGTTGCTTTCGAAATTAATAATCTATCTATACTAATATAAATGTGAAAATTTGTGAGGAAGGAAGTATGTATATTTGTGGATCTTTCACGCCTAAACGACTGAACGGATTTTGATGAAATTTTACATAAATACAGCTTATAGATCAGACTAACATATAGGCTACAATACACAAAGGTTTTGTGTAATCCTGGTCATAATATAACGATAAGTATTGAGTAAGGTGGAAAAATTCTTACTCCCTGAGAGCTATTTTGGTGTGCGCTGCCTATATCGTTGGAGTTTCATGCATATAATGTACCGTAAGATTGTATAAGATGTGTGTATATGTGTAAGATGTGTATATATATGTAAAAGCCAGCGATAGCATATTCTTCCTCTTATGTGGTAGCCATTATATGCAAAAATACTGAGCCATACAGACAATTAAATTGAATACTCTTTTAACATTACAAATTTTGGCATATCTCTTAAATTCTTATAAAAATTGACACAATTGTCGTTTCGAATAATAAATACTTATAGATAAATGTTGTCTTTTACATTAAGTAATTTATGCGAATCGTTCAAAAGTTATCGCGATAAGAAAAACTTAGCGCAATGCAGTAAGACAATATGCGTCGAGTCTTCTGTAAGACAACGGGGGACGTGGGGGTAGAGGGGCGGTCTCAGCAATGAATTGCAATCGCCCTGAACGCGACCCGAACGCGGGCAAACGCGAGCAGACATCGTTGACAGTTGTGTTAGTTTTACAAATTTCTTTGTGAGTGAGATAATTCGATTTTTGAAACTTCTAATTACTTAGTGCTGTTGGCATATTTTTTCAGTTAGTGTATTTCAAAGTGAAAACGCAAATTACGGCTCTCATATTAACATACAGCCCAAGCTACTGAACCTAGAATCTTGAAAATATGTACCGCGTATATAAGCATAAAGGTTACGTTAGGTTAGATCCAAACTGAGTTAGTCTATTCGATCCTCCACCGCATTCAACAAGAGTTTATTGTGGCTCACACCTATTCACACTTTGTCAAATAAACCTATCTTCTTAACGAAGCCGACTAGTTTGTATGGTGAGTGGTCTTTCAGTTCAGACGGTAAGAGTTAGCGAACTCTAAAGACTTGATTCGGTCCCCAACGGGACAGGCACCAAATATATGCTCTGTTAATGATGTAGTCGAATAGTCAAGTTGCAAGATTCCCATCTTAATACCTACGATAACCTTCCCATATGAGGGTTTTTGCACGTCAGCTGTACCTGACGATGCCTTAGGTTAAGCCGTGCAGGGCTTTCTCTCCTCTGGTTTTGACGAATCATCATTTGAGGGCACACGTTTGCTAACCTGCTCATGTGGGGTTTGTTCTCCTACCTGATACAGATTCTGCGTACGCCGCTCAAGAAATTTGTGCAAAGCGGTTTTATAAGGTACCCCGCTCTTGAGAAGACGACTCAGGTGTTTCCTGGCTGCACCACCAAACCTTTCCTTCAAGTTTCAGTTGTTGGATCAGGAGTTGGGGAGTTGAGAAACTCTAGCTCCTGAACTGAATAAAGAAAATTAATAAAGAATTTCGTCAGTTTTGAAGATGGTAACCTGAAGTTTTGTAGAGAGGGCAAACCTTTTATTTCACTCCGGTAAGTTACCGCGTGAATGATTTATTTATCAGTAACACAATATATTCAATAACTTTACCTATCAAAAAGAGACGTAAGTAATTATACATATTCTTATTTGAAAGTTTCGGGTGTTGAAATCTGCCTCCGACTTAGAATTGGACGGACTCTAATAGTCACATATCTTTTTCTTCTCTGGGTCGCTTCATTTTCGAACGTCCTCGACAGATGTCGAGTAGGTTTTGGAATATGAAATATTCCAATGTTGATAATTGACTTTTAATACATTCTACTCAAAATGTACTGTCTAATTTCAAAATATGTTCTGATAAATTTCATACCTATTGATGTAATGTACTACTCTATCATTTCTGTTGAGTGTTGATTCATTATGAAGGGTCTCATAACATGTGATAACAAATATGTTTGCCTTACGTATGATGAAAGTTTCTGTTGATACTATGATACTAAAATCAATTTTGAGATCAGTCAGATATATACAGAGCTCATCAAATTCTTTTGGAACTCTGATGCAACCGATTTGGACATTTTCAAAAAGCAAAAGTGAAGAATTGGTCTTTAGATGGACATAGGACCACCAACTTGGGCATCCGATTGATATCCATATTGAGTCTCAATGGACTCAATTTGAACATGAATTGAACTGTGAAAAGGCAAAAATCAAATTGAAAATACTTCAACCAACCTTGACTGTACTTTCTGAGAATAACATATAGTAGACAATAAATAAACGTCACTTGGAACTTTCCAGATGTCCTATTTGAATCATTCATGAATATAAAAGTGTATATATTTTTTGAATATGTTATAATAGATTTTCATCAAGTATCGTTTTGTCATATTTTTGAATCTGTTAAGAAGTAAACAGAACATTTTACTTCCATATGTGAGCCAAGAGTGTCCTTTGAAAATCGGTACTACAGTCCTAATTTTGCGATTGCGAAGTTTGTGATGAAGCAGAATTTCACTAGTTGCTACTCTGCAGGTTTGCCCAATTATATCAGACGTTCATATTTTGCGACTGAAATGCATTTTCATTATAACTCAAATATTTGTACAACATTAAAATCTGAAAGATGCTTGGAAAGCAAGATTTGAATTTCAATTATTTCGAGAAAACTTTATATTCTACTCAACAGTCTACAGAAACGACTCGAAATTGTATAATTGATGCGAAGTAATGGCTAAAAGAATTATTTTGCATTTTATAAATTTTCTTTGGAATATTGATTTGAATACAATTTGATTTTATTAGAATGAGGTGATGTTTCCATGGGGTTTTTCAGAACTCAAAACGATGAATACAATTTTTTCTCTTCTCGAAAATGCATATTCAAGTATAAATGGGAATGAAGTGGTTACAGCTGTATTAGGTATGTAATTTTTTGAAGGCATTCGACTGCGTTGATTGAATAATTAATTTTGAGGTTCATGAAAAATCGACTCTAAGCTGAAAAAAATCTCGTCTGCATAAATCAATTGATAAATTCCTCTAATATATAAAAATTAATTGATATTCGTTGGTCTCGTTGAAACTTGGTTTGGTGGGGAACGAGACGTGCCGAATTTATTGCAATTAATCATTCTCCACCCTCAGGCTCATATAAGCAAATAAGCCTGATGTAGTCCTACTCGACCACCAGAGCAAGACGATATTTGTCGTGGAGTTTTCAGCTCCCAACGAGACGAATATTGTCCGAAAAGAGGAGAATAAACGGATAAAATATCGAGAGTTTCTCTTCGAACTCCGCAGACTATATCCAGACCATTCTGTCATGATGGTTGTTCTGATTATTGGAGTTCTTGGTGGAATGAAGCCCTCTCTACTCTCGAATCGTGAAATCATACTTGCTGCACTAAGACAGAAATCTTAACCGGACAGATGCAGAAGGTTGTCATTCTTGGCTTGCTGCTCCTCCTCAGGGCACATGATTCTCCGACCAATGATCATTAACCACACGGCGTAAGTAAGTGTTTTTTGATTTGGCTTCATCGAGAGTGTCATAAGGACTATTGAAATACGACAACAATGATAATATTAATGAAAGAACACACGAACGGCTGAACCAATTCTTATGATTTTCACGTTTTTGGATTTATCTTCGTCGTGAATAGCGTGACAAGTATCGAAATATGATGTTTCATCAATAAAAATAATAATAATAACTGAGAAACGGCTGGACCCATTTTTATGAATTTTATATTTTTGGATTTGTCTTCGTCGGGAATAAGATAATAACTATTTTGACATGATATTTTATAAATGAAAATAATGATAATAGAAGAACTCAAGAACACCTGGAGCCATTTTTATGAATGTTGTGTTTTTGAGTTTATCTTCATCGGAAATAAAATGAAAAAAACTGATATATAATATTTCATCAATATGAAAATGATAATAATAATTATTATAAACTCAAGAACGGATGGACCCATTTTTATGAACTTTGTGTTTTTGGATTTTTCTTCGCCGGGAATAGGATAAGTAATGAAATAAGAAATTTTATCAATGATAATAAAAGAGGCAAAACATCACTGATGATAGTGATGTGTTATAATTAAACATAATTGATAGATCATTTGTTATAACAAAACGCAACTGATGGTTCATTTAGTGGTGTCTATGTATATGGTTTGTTTTAAATTATCGCAAAGTTATTATTATTATTACATATGCATAAAGGCTGAGGACAAAGTCCTTTGTGAGAAAGTCCAGATAAACGATATCTGTCGGTATTTTTCTATCGTAAGCTGTTGTCCAATCGTTCATGCATTGTAGTAGATTGCTGGTGGTTGATCTACCTTTGACGAAACCATGTTGTTCTGGTGGTATGATTGCGTTTTTTGTTAAAATTTCTGACATATCTTCTACGATGATGGATTCCATTACTTTGGAAGGTACAGATAAAAGACTAATGGGCCTGCGTTGCGTTGCGTTTATCGCCTTTTTTAAAAATAGCGGTGACAGATGCCTTCTTCCAAGCCCGTGGGATGCGAGATTTTGCGAAAGAGACTGACATAATTGTCGACAACGGAGAGCAGAGAGTTTCGGCAAATTTTTTGAGAAAAAAGGGGCTCATTCCATCCAAAACAGAAGATAAATTCGATTTGATGTTCAATACATGATTTTTAAATTTTTCCGAAGTAAACGACAAATTAATCAGATTATCATGTAATCGTTCTGCTATAATTTTGGTAAGTGGCCATCTCGAGGCTCCACCGTGAAGGAGCTTGTGAGAGAATCGGCCAAAATCTCTGTTGATTCGATGTCTTACTCACTTACTTACTTTGGTGTTCAGGTTAGATAGTACGAACTTGTACAGTTCTTTATTGTTTTCAGAGACTGCAATATATTCTTCGAACTCACGAGGTGAATATCGTATTGTTGATACCAAGTGTTTTGATAAATTTCGATGAGCTTGATAATCTTCTGTGGCATTTGTATCTTTTCCAGAGTATTTTTTCGTGATCTTCAATCTTCAACCTTTTTTCGATGTTCTAGGCTATCAAGGTTACACGTAATGTTCGCGTCACCAATCAGGCGGATGGCTCTTTTCTGGATTAAATCCAGCAACTTCAGGGAATGTTTGGGGGCAGAGCTCCATACATGAGAATGAAGGTCTGCTCTGAGCTTTAGGAAGTATCAGAATTTGCTGGGGTATGTATAGTTTTATGGTTCGGAACAGTGTTTCAAGTTTTTGAGAAGCAACCTTCGCAATTCCAGCGACATGATTGTACCAAGACATATTGGTTTTCATTTCAACTCATAACAAACTTGTTGCAGCAGAAAGCGGAGTTGTCTGACCTGACATTATTATATCCGGTTCAGAGATATTTATCTTCTCGGAGAAAACTGATTTCTGGGATTTTGTGGCATTCAATCGAACCTGGTTACTTTCACTCCAATTCTAATTCACTAATCACTTCTAGATCCTCATTTAGATATACACTCTTCTGCTGACTGTGAAGATGTGCCTCCGTAGCCGATGTCCTGTAATCCAAATGGAATAACGAGACATATGTCCTGTCGTCAGCAAAGCAATATATTGGATTCTTGGTTTTTAATATTATGTCGTTGATATACAATATGGATCCCAGTGAAACACCAGCGTGGACGGTGACTGTATTCGAGAGATATTCATCGACGGTCACTTGCAGGAAAAGTTCTTTCAGGAAGCTAGAGAGCTATACACAAAAATGAGCCGAAGCATAAAAGAAATAATCCGAAATTTCGCCAGCAATCCTGCATGCCACATATGGTCAAAAGCATTAGGAATATCAAGCGCACACCTCTTGACTCTCCATGTTCATCGATTGCGTTACTCCAAAAAGTAGTTCACATACGATAGAAGCGCGTCTGTTGATATTTCCTCTTAATCAGAAATATAAACACCAAACCATTATTTTAACACCTCGACACATGTTTCGATTACTGAGTGATCATCTTCAAGAGGAAGATTGAACTGTTTGATCTTCTTCTGTCGTGATTTCAAAATAACGGTTTAATGTTGGGATAAAACTAAAGTAGTATCAATCTTGTTTCTTCCTTAATCATCAGAGACTTTGTGAAAGTGTGATGGTCACAAAGTAATCATCTTCAAGAGGAAAATTAAACTGTTTGATCTTCCTCTTGAATATGATCACTTGATGACCGGAACACGTATCGAGGTGTTGAAATAACGGTTTCTTGTTGGAATAAATTTCCAGTAATATTCATCTAGATTCTTGCTAAATCATTAGAGAAGGGCAAACTGAAAAGTTCAGATCGAAAAATAATGAACCAAAGTATATAAATTCAATGAAGTACGATTAAAAATCATAATTTCTCTCCAACATTCCTCAAAAGAAGAAAAACTTGTTTCCATCTGAGTTTTTTCTACAAGTTTAATTTTCGGTATTCTGAAACGGAATGGGGTTACTTCCCGAAAAGTCAATTTAGAAAGTAAATACATTTCATTTTCTTCATATATTATTCAATTCGTAGGCAGAATTTGTGAATATGACGAATACTAACTAATTGGACTTTTCAGTGGTTTACATTACACAGTGACATTTTGGAATGAACTTTTCAGTTTGCCCTGTATCACTCATACTTCAGCAAATTCTCTATCGATATGGCTTCATTTATTATTCGAATTATAGAAGATTGAGCCTTCAAAAAATATAAAAAAAATAATTGGCTTATCAACAAATGTTCTTCAGTGTTTTTTCCTTAATTTCTCATGCCGATCCAGCCATGATGAAGCCAGATCAATCACATGGAATATCATACTAACAGTCCATTCAATAATAATAATAATATTAATAAATGCATCGAACTGCATCGAACAACTGATACCACTTTGGCGAACTCGCTTCATTATAACATCTGGTCAAGCAAGAGTCCAAACAGGGTGGGTTACTTTCAGAAGGGGAGTATTTCAGGTTGACTCCCTCAGTACCCTTCTCTTCTGCATCTCACTATTGCTATTATCCGTTGCGCTCAGAAATACTCGAGGGTATAACTGTGGCACCCCCGGAAACCGGAGGCACAAGGTCACCCATTTTATATGGATGATCTTAAACTTTATGCCTCTGGAGAGAAGGATCTTCATCAGTCCTTGAGGGTGGTGGAAGAGTACACGCATGCTATTGGTATGAAATTCGGGATAGACAAATGTGCAATGGTCCATCTCAAAAGAGGACGATGCGGGGACTACGGAGAGGATGTGCAGCTCGTAGATGGAAGCAT
>WOGP01007288.1:0-11862 GCA_015342065.1 Leptinotarsa undecemlineata
GATTGTCTGCAGACAAAGGCAGTGAAAATGCCCTATGCAACATTGAGTTGTAGGCTGCTAATTTATGACTATGTGGATGGAAAGAATCGGTTGGTATGGTGATGTCTGTATAGCTAGGTTTTCTGAAAATATTGAACTCGAATTTATTGTGATTGTGTGTAATGGCGAGGTCTAAGAACTTTATCTGTTTCTCTATCTCTGTTTCGGATGTGAACCGAATGCTGCTATTGAGATTATTCATGAATGTCATAAATTGGTTCAGCTGTCGTGTAGTACCTCTGAAACAGGCAAGAATATCGTCTACATATCTGTACCAAAAATTAATATGTTTTTTACCCAGGTCCGAGTTTATTATAGTTGCACAGGGCATTTTCACTGCCTTTGTCTGCAGATAATACACGCATTCAGTTTTGAATGTAAGAAACTTCAGAAAACGCCTCAGCACATTTTTCCAGGTTTCCTTATGTACATTAGGGAGAGGATAACAAATCAAAGCATTCTCTAACTTGGAACGAACGACATATGTGTAAGGTATGGTTAAGGCGGTCATATTGGTGAATGATTTACAGTTGCGCAGAACACAGCCAAACATTTTTCTAGCCGAAGCCAGGACAGTATTGGTGTGGCCAACAAATGTCAACCTGCTGTCGAACGTCACCCTTAGATCTTTGACAGCTTCTTCGCAAAGGAGTATTTCATCTTCGAAAGTATAAAAATACCCAATAATATTGACAAACTCTGTACTTTTTAACATTCATTGTCAATTTATTGATTCAACACCAGTTATATATCAGGTCTAATCAAGACTGGAGATGAGAGCAGCTCTCTAAACTTGTGATAGATGAAAAGACCTTCATGCCGTCTGCAAAAAGTATGTTGTCACACGAAAGCTCGGAGGTGAGATGAGATGAAGATGAGGAAAAGTAGGAGTCCCAGATTGGAGCCTTGTGTCACACCGGATGGTGATGATTATGGTGCAGATGCAATATAGAAAACATCATAAATTTTCTGATCCTAATATGAGCGTAGAAGTTGAGTTAGTGAGAGATTTGAACCCATTTAAATTATTTTCGCAAGTAAGATGGAGTGACTAATTCTGCCGAAGGCCTTTGCAAAAACTGTGTATATAACGTCAACCTGTCTTTTTTTCCATCACTTCTATCAACGAAAAATACCGTCACATGAGCCGGAATTGTTAAATGAAATCAACGTCGATCCAGATTCACTTGAGAGGGTCATAACTGGTGACAAATCATGGGTATGTGGTTGTAACATCAAAATCAAAGTCCAATTGTTACAATGGAAGAGTCCCGAAGAGCCAAGACCAAAAAAGCACGCCAAGTTCGTTCGAATGTCAAGGTTTGGATTGACGCTTTTGCATCACGATAAATCACCTGCTCATTCTTCATTGTGTGTTCTTATTTTTTTGGCCAAAAACAACACCGTAATCATGCTTCAGCCACCGTATTCATCAGATTTGCCTCCTGTTTTCTGCAGAGGCCCATCAAAGAGAGCCGTTTTACTACGATTGGAAAGATAGCTAGAGGATAGCTTGCACAAGTGTATTATATCTGACGCGGACTACTTTGACGGAGAATGGTAGCGGGTACATTAGAATATACGGTGAAAATTCAAATGTCACATATATTTTCTAATAGTATTCAACAGTTAAGATGAAAAAATACATTTAACTTCTAATTCTGAACATATCAGAAAAAATAAATCAGTTTTACACTTCTACTAGATTCCAGAAATTCATTAATTTTCCATCAAATCACATATGAACATATTTCTAGCTTCAATATATTGAATTATTGTTGAAGCCAGGCAGCGGAAATAAAATATGTACCAATTTTTAATATGAATTACACTCATATCCCTGAGTGAATGTTAAAATCCTATCCTCTCCAAATAATCTCCCGAGCTTCTCGTTGAAATTCATACAACAACCGACAATCCGCCTTCTGCGATCCACTTCCGCTATATTGTATTTTGAGAATGTGGTTGAACTCGAGAACATGATATGGAAGAAATAGATGAATGGTAATGAATTTGATATCAGATGTGAAGTGTTGCCTTGAATACCTTAGAGCTCAACGCACGTTCAACGCGGGTTAATGTGCATCCGAAAATAATTTACTCTTCACTTGGTTCACAGTTTGTGTTACGAAACATGTGGGCCTCGTTACGCAATCAGCATCTACAGCTCGAAATACTGACAGAGATTACGCTTGACTTTAATATTGGATGCGCAGTAGATCAGCCGACCGAGTGCGCCGAGGTCACATAAACATCGAGGAACTCGAGTAGTAAAGTAAGTGAAGAAACTATTTTGTGTGTTGGGCTGGGAGTTATCTGTTGACTTTGGAAATGCCTTCGAATTGTAAACAAAAAAAGAAGGTTCTCAGTGGCAGAGAAATTGTGAACAACGTGAATTTCACTAGTTCGGACTTCCATTGTCGAATATATAAAATGATTTGAAATCTCTGAGACACCTTAAAGAGAAGAATTAGAAATGAATACTTCAAATAAAAAATTATATCAAGCAAAAAACCTGAAATGAAATAACAGTGAAATACAATACCAGTAAAAAATAGAAAAATTGAACAAAAATTAAATAAAAATAAAGAAATGAAAAAAGAAAATAAAAATACAAAGTTAAGAGATTCCAAGCAACGCTAGTTCATGACGTTTCGATTGTTTGTATCTACAATCTTCTTCGGGTGATGACTCGACTGAGTCCTCCGAGATATGACTATTTATGGGTCGTTCCAGTACTTTCACTTCACTTTCACTATCCTCGCTTTCTATTTTATCTTTCAGTGGGTGATGACCGTTTGGCGGGAGTTGGCCATATTTCGCTTGATGATGGGCTTTCATACGTTGCGTATCTACGCTAGCTTGGCTAAAAACGTTGTTGGACAACATGTATGCAGCTTCTTTGAATTTTCTCCTAAACCAATGTTCCTCTCTGTGTATGATCTCAGCTTGGGACGACTCGATGTTGTGTTAATGGGTCCAAACATTCCTAGTATTTTTTTTACTGGTATTGTATTTCACTGTTATTTCATTTCAGGTTTCAAATCATTTTATATATTAGACAATGGAAGCCCGAACTAGTGAAATTCATCTTGAAACATTGTCAATCACCTTCAAAGAAATGTGAACCACGTATTAAGATTCATGCAGGCGAAAGCAACGGCAGATGGAATAAAAATTTCTCTTGCGAAGGTCAGAAGAAATAATATTGAAAAGTACAATAGTAATCGAGGTTGTATTTTAACTTCGAAGGTTCAAGAGATATTGACAATCAGGGTAACAGCGAGTGTTTGCGAAAATGAATTCATTAACTTGTACTTCAACGGAGAAAGAGACAAATATTAATGGAACGTCACAGTCTAATCAACTATCACGACGTCAGTTGAACTCCTCAAGGCGTTTTTAACAGATCGTCAACTGTGTGAAGACTGATGATAAAATTTTAGATAGTCTAACCACTCAACGAGGTATACCACAAGGTAGCATTGTTAGTCCCTTTTTATATATATTGTAAACTTCAAACATACATAATTTTTTCCATTATAATTATCATTTATATGCCGATGCTACTCATGTGTATTTTTATTTCACTATGGATTAAATTGAAAAAGCTAATGTTATAGTTAATGCAGATTTATCGCGACTCGTAACCATATCGAAAATACATTTTCTAAAGATCACTTCTTCGAAAACTGGCGGAAATGAAATTCAAAAAATTGATTCCATAAATAGATTACGAATCTGTATCAATGATCCATCCATCAATTTGTTTCATGAAAGCAGTCGTTACATTGAAAATTTACAAAGAATAAAGTAATTACAAGAAATAAACAAGAACTCTACAAAAGATAATCTTGTCCGTAGAGATTAATAGTGATTATTCACTTATCTCAAGGTTATTATGTGCGCTTTCTCGACTAAGTATGATTACCATGGGTTATTTCAATCAAAGAGAATTGAAACTTTCTATGTTTTTCAATAATTTCATTTGTAACTAACATTACTGCAGTTTTGTTCTATGAGGATATTCTCAAATTTATACATTAAAACATGATTTCTTTGCATTCATAGAAATTGATAGTTATTAGCGGAAAACTCTACAATTTTCAAAGTGTGGTTAGTATATAATGTATATTAAAGTGATAACAGTAATAAAACACATTTTTCATAATGAATATTAGCAATAATTTCACATATATAATTCATGGTTAGTAAGTATATATCAGAATTCACGTCAAGAAAAATTTTTTTTCAATATATTAAGAGACAGAAATTGTACACATAAACATTGGGATTGGTAATTCAAACAATGTATTATTCCCAGAATTGAAGAACTAGATGATACAGAGATATGTGTATATATCTGTAGACATATATACATACATATATATACACATACACACACATATACACATATATATATATATATTTCCTGTTATGATTGGTGGGAATTTCTTATATCAATTAGATCGTATATTTACATTCGATCTATGCCCCTGACGTATTTTTTTAGATTTTTTTTAATATAAAAAAAAAGATCGTCTGAGTTCTGAACTCAAGCTGTTGAAAAGTCTTGGTACAAGGTAGGAGTGGCATATTTGCCCAATAACTTTATAGAATATAGGTATAGTTGAGTTTTTGTTTACGTTTGCTCTTGTATGATAGTAATGTGATAATAAAATTTGGCTTTATTTTTGTATTGATGATATTGAAATTTTGTGAAAGAATAGCTGTCTGATATCTAAAAATTTTGTTTCATTATATAGGAGATTTGTGGAGTGATATCGATCACTTTGGCATATTATTTTGATCAACAAATTTTGGAAAGTTTGTGATTTATTTTATTGTGTGCTAGCTACACCTCCCCAGCCTATTATGCCATACGAGAGCCTAGATTCAACGAGTGCACAATAAGTTGTAATCAATTCAGGCATATCAAGCATCTCTAATGATACTCTGGATTGATAATACTCTGACGTTATTAATTTCAGCGATCATGTAAAAAACTCGTCTAAACTGAAAACAGCACACGTAGCTCTAAAATTTTTATATCCTCATCGAAATGAATTTAAAAACCAAAAAGATATTATTCGACTCGTTGGTTCATGATGTTATACATATCACTTCAAAATCCTCAATGAATCTCTTGTCGGATTGCATCAGCATCTACGCGAATAGCTAAAAGTCCCCTGGGAACTGACTCATACTTTCAAGAATTTTCTGGAAGAACACAGTTCTACATCAACAAGTCCAAAAGTTATAAATATGAAAATCGAGACGAGATCATTATTCTTTTTTATGTATTTGTTGTATCTTCATTTTTGTTTATCCATTCAAAATACACTTCAACGTGAGATGTCCAAACAATAGTTAACAAAAACGCTACACATATTTCGCTATATAGTAGCATCATCAGACGTATTCAGTATGGAAGCTACTGTTTAGCAAAACTACTCAAACATAAACTCTCCAGTGAAAAATCGCACATAGAAGTGGTACTCACGGCAAATTTCTTCACTTCACATGTTTTTATTGTCTATATTTCTGATTGCTGAAGAAGAAATGAAGGAAAACTTCATCAATCATTTATTGTACCATGTCCTCCAACTATTCAATAAACCTGATTGAAACATATGGAGTAATAACAAACATATCGAATACATTCAAACCATAACAATCATTTGAAAATTTCGAGGTTTTCACTAACTTGAAATTTATTATATATTGTTTGGAACCGGCGATCCTGTGTTTCGTAGGATTTTCTTGATCCTCTTTTTCTGCATCTCTTTTGTCAAACCACCAGTAACGAAAGTTGCACATATGAAAGTTTCTGAAAATCCCATCGACTCCATTTTCAGTTTCATTATCATGTTGGAACACGAATTCAGATTCGAAGATATATGATTCTTCTTTCTGAACTTTGAATGTTTCCGGAATGTAAACTTCGATGAAACTTTTGTAAAAAGGCAATCGTGCGTAGGTAGTGGCATAATATTCACACTTTCCTTTTTGAGCATATTTGCCCTGCAGCACGATTCCCGCCAATTTGTTTCTTACAACCAGTGGGCTACCATCATCCCAAGAACCCGCAACCGCTTGTGGGCTATCCTCTGTTCCTAAACTACTGCAAAGGTGAGCCTCAGGTTGAAATTTTTCGCAATCTGGAGTATCGCGTTTCGCACAGTCTGAAAATTAATAATATGGGTACATCTTTGAGATTGTTTTTATTCATCTATGTTACAAAAATATTTGTAACTGAGCAATACATTTGTATTTCAAAAACGTCACTTTTTATATTTCGAATCATGAATATTATAATCAGTTATTAGATTTCTCACAATGAATTACTTGCCGACGACACTACAATGTTATGGCACGAAACCAACAAAAAAATCTATATAATGTTATTGCTTTCAAGTTTATTGTAACAATTAAGATGAAATAAATTGAAATCAGGTGGTTACCAAAATTCGATAAAATACACAAAACTTATTGCAATATACTCAAAACTTATTTCATGTTGGGGTACTGATGATAAGATAGTAAGCAAAAGCTATGGCACTGTTCTTTTTAGATGGTATCCTTTAAAAAACTATAAATAATTTTTGTGGCACCGTTAGTTCAAAACACTTTTTTTCAACTCCATTTGTATGTTACAACATTAGTTGTCAGTATTTTAATATAAGTTCAAAGTTCGTTAACTTCAAGTCTGACAAATGGTTATACTAACGGAAAATCATAAATTAACAGTTTTACAAATGATTGGTTACGGAGATGAAACCTGAATACAACAGGAAGTAGCTCGCTTATTTCATGAGAAATGTCATAATTTACTGCCCATTTCTCAAGGAACGATAAGCAAAATAGAGGAGCAGATGAAAAGGTAGCTGCCAATGTAGTGAATGTTAAATTCAAACCAGATGTGATGCTTGAGTTTGAGCAAAACCCACATACATCGAGTAGACATTCATCCACTACATTCAATGTCCATACATCCACTACATCCATATATCGATAGTATATATATTAAAAGAAAATAAAATGCATTCCTGTAAAATGATACCTACTCAGGAGCACATGGAAGACGATTTTGATAGAACTCATGTTTGTGAGCAAATGATGAACATATTGAATAACAATATCCTCCAATTAGAAGACGTTATGTTTTCTGATGGGCGTACATTGTCTCTTAACAGTCATGCTAATCGGCAAAATTGCCACTCCTGGTCAATGGAAAATTCTCACTGGATGAGAGAAGAACACACGCAATACCCTCAAAAGGTTGAAGTTTGGGAAGGGATTGTAGGAAACCATATCAAAGGGCAACTTAAATGGCGATAACTATTTGGCACTACTTCAAAATGATGCCATTACAAATTGAGCAAATATATGTCCTATACTAGGAAACCCTTAAGTTTCAGTGGATATGATATTGTTTGAGCAAGATGGATCACCACCACATTACCAAGTTTATGTCCGGCAATACTTCGATGCAACATTTCCCAATCAGTGGAGAAGGAGGCGAGGATCGATTAAATGGCCAGCACGATCACCTGATCTTTCATCATTGGTTTTTTTATTGGAATATGTAAAGAGCAATATGTACAAAACTGAACCTTCAGATTTGAATGACTTGAAACATTTTGAACACCTACTTGGTTAACATCGATAGTTCTTTTTCTCATTGTACATTTCATTACGTTTTGGATTACATTTTACTTATTGAGTGCATTTTATCGAATTCTGGTCAACACATGATTTCATTTTATTTTGTATTAATTGTTGCAATAAACTTGAAAGTGGTGATATTTTTGAATAGAGAATGAACAGACTTTTCAAAAGATATATCATAAACCTATACTTCCTATCTGAAAAATTCAGGGTTGTACCTGTCATTTGACGAGGATTGAAGATAGTGTTGATATTTTTACGTCAAAAAATGTCAAATTATAAATCAAATTTGACGTGTTTCGGGATATTTTTTAAATATGTACAGTAACCGAAATAATGAATTTATTCCATGCCAATGGCCTGACAAACGTATTTAGAACATATTGAATAATTTGAAATACTTGAAAACTATTCTTAGCATACCCCAGCTGAAAATAGTTCATTACGCTCTGGTACAATCGCGCCTAGAATATGCAATTCTAGGATGGTGTGGCATTGCTTCTTATCATTTAAACAAAGTGAAATTCGATTTGAAAATTTTTTTTAAAAGTATTAATGGTAAAACAAGCACTTACCCATCTAATGGTCGCTTTGAAGAATACAACATTTTTGATGTGAGGCAATTGTATGTATACAATTTACTTTAATATTCATATGAAACAAAAATAAGCTACAATCTATCACAAATCCATACAAGGCAAGAAGTATTCAACACAAAAAAATTGAAACAACCTTTTGCTATTCGAAATTAAATTCTTTTCAGATATGAGAATATACGCCTATATTACGCTTACTATTACAATTACTATATTACGCTTAGGTCTCTTAGAGTGAGGCTCATTGGTAATCATTCTTGTCCTATTCCATTCCACTCGATGATCACCGTCTGATTTTGAAATATTTTCTGACAATTTGGATCCTGTCAATTGTCTATTCTTTATGTAATCTCGATGTTCATTCTCACGCACTTTCTAGAGTCTAGAGGTTTCACCAATGTAACTTTTACCACAAGAACAAGGTATTTCATAAATACAATTTTTTTATTTTTCTTCAGTGTTGTTGGATTTTGTATGTGTGAGAATAGACCTCAGTGTATTTTTTGTTTTGAAAGTAATTCTAACATCATACCTATTCGCAATTCATCTTATTTTTTCAGATAGTTTGTGAATGTAAGGTATATTGTTAGTTGTGAAAGGTGTATAAAGTTCTCCATTATAATTTTTCCGATTGTGGAAGGTGACAAATACCCAAAAAAGTTCGATGAAAAACTGATTTTTCTCTATAACAAAATGTCCTTTATATAACGATAGATATGTATTAGACAAATGAATTAATCTTCTAAACGGGTAGATTTTGAATGAACGTTAGGTACAGTACAACAAGTAACAGGTAGATTGTTGGCATTCGATATCGAAACAGAAAAATAAATGATGAATTATGACAAAACACGTAGAAAAACCCTTTCATTGTTATCAAAATATTTCACAACATTTCAGTATTTTCTGGCCACAACACACCTTTTTCATATCTCAAATATTGATTACCTTGCTCCATAATACTTCAGGCGTGATTCCGATGCTGTACTTTATATATCTCGTGACGTCACACTTTATTTCGGCAATCGTGTTGTTTTAAAAACGCAGATTTTGTCAACAATAAATGCCATCGTTTTGAAATGTAATCTAGTTTATACAAGTTATTGTACTAAGTGTTACATGTGTGCATCTGAACATGTATATTGGACGTCTAGGAGGTAAGCAAATGTGTAAAATGTGTACAGTGTGTCAATTTTGAAACTTACAAAGGGCTTTTTCTCACGAACGAAAAATCGAAAATTGCTTGAAACCGTTTCTAGGATAGTAAGGGGGAACTAAAGTGGCATGAAAGAGAATTCACCCCCGTTAATCCCTACTTGTGATACATCATTGAAAAGACTATAAACAATACTATCCAAAGGTATAAATAATAATTGTACATGGTGAAGCAATAATTGTGAAAGTTTGGCTTGAATGGAATATTTAATGAGATTTTTGTTGTAATGCAAATTCATTAAAAATGTCAATTATGTGAATATTCAAAGTGGGTTCTGCTGTTTAGTAAACAATAATACAGCACGAACTTTGGCAAATGTTCATCTAGTAATGGCGCGACATGCTTGCGTAATTCTTTCTTGCAATTCCCCAAGTGACGCAGGTTGAGTTTCACAAACAATTGACTTGATGTGACCCCATAGAAAAAAGTCAGGTAACGTCGGTGGCCACTCAATGGGACCTCTCCTTCCAATCCATTTTTTCGGATAATTAGTATCCAACCAGTGCCTAACTGGAGCTGCATAGTAGGGAGGTGCTCCATCTTGTTGGAAGTGCAGCAAATCTTCACCAACAACTAGGTTGCCTTGGTCGTCCCTTTGGTTCTCTAATTCATACACAATTGAAGGTTTGATTGTGTTTTCCAGCATATCAAGATGAATGTCGACACTCAAATTACCTGGTATGAACAAGGGACCAATTATAGCATTGCCTAATATTCCTGCCTAAACATTCAGGTTTTCAGAATATTGAGTGTCGCATCACTCCAGTACCGACGGTTTTGGTAAATCACATTACCATTCAGCATAAAAGTACATTCATCACTGAAACAAATATTTTTAACATTATCGGTTCAACGCGAATTCTTTCAGTCATGAGTTCACCAAACTCAATTCGTCGGTCTGGATAATCATCGCCTAGTGCTTGTGTTTTGTACGGGTGAAACTTTATTAATTTCAACTCCTTTGCTTCATTCAGTAATCTTGAGGCATTACTTTTTTTATTTTGCACTGTTTCTCTAAACTTTTCAACTGAATCGCGGACGTACACGTGACTTACATTTCTGTCTGGATGCCTTTCATGAAATATTTGAGCTATTTTTGAATAACACTGGCTCTGGGAGGCAAATATGAAAGTTATCTCCACGCGCTCAGGTATACTGTGAATCATCGTGACAACTACAGCTGAATGACAGTACAGATCGTACAAATGATGAAAACTAATGACATTTAAAAGTCTCAAACAAATCAAAAATTATTGACTCTGACAGAACCCAAAAAACAGATCTTTCCAACTTGTTTTGCAAAAACGGTAAATTAAGATTTTATTCAACAAAAAAAGTATCGACGGACACTTATCGTTCAAAATAATAGTCCAGGAGGTAGCATTACAAATAAAAATGTCATATTAAGCCGGCTGATATCAAAGAGCATGCAGTATCATTGTTTCAAAACAATGGAACCCACTTCGAACATTTAATTAATTGACATTTTCAATGAATGTGTAGTTCAAGAAAAACCTCATTGAATATTCCATTTGAGCCAGAGTTTTACAATTATCGGTTCACCCTGTACAATTATAATTTATCCCTTTGGATAACATTTTTTGATAGTCTTTTCAATGATGTATCACAAGTAGGGGTTTGCAATTCAAACTTTTTGTGTTTTGGTCGGTGGAGCCTAGGGGATTGATGGGGATGACTTCTCTATAATGTCTCTTTAGTTCCTCTTACTATCCTAGAAACGGTTTTAAGCATTTTTCGATATCAGTTTCTTTCGTGAGATATAACCTATTGTAAGTTTTAAAATTGACACACTGTATGTGTTTCAAATTGGAAATTGTTTCAACTTTTGTCAGATTGTTAATATATTTTTCATATATTATGTATTTCAGTCCTTGTTTCACCACTTCGAAACAAGTATAAAGTTGCTTTTCGATAACCAGTTAATTATTCATTCATTTATATGATTTGTATTTGTATTGCCGCTATTTTTATTCATGAATAAATGAAAGTATCATCATTATAATGATTCTCTTTGTTTTATAACAAATAGCAAGCGGCATCAAAGTGTATGAGAAATGCACAAAATTAGATTCGATTGAACGCCTTATTGTATTAACTATATTATTATTGCAACACCTTCACCATAAATTACTTACTCGCCGTTTACTGCAAAAATTTTTGGTGAAGGTGGACCATGACTTTCCACATGGTATCAAAGCAAATGAATAAATATTATACATTACAACATTCATATCTAAGTATGGGATTGGAACCTTTGGTGTGAAAGTTGAATAACTTCTTTGATCAATTACCCAAACACCAAACTAATATTTTTGCACT
>WOGP01007289.1:0-11862 GCA_015342065.1 Leptinotarsa undecemlineata
TGGAGCTGTGAGTGACGAACATGGAGAAAGATTCCATCAAGACATTGCCTTAATGGAACAGAGATATCAGGGCCGTTGGAATGAAGCAATGCTTGCAGACTACTGCTGGTCTGTGTGTAGGGATGCTCCAGAAGTGTTTTATAAAAGACAAGCTAAACGACAGCGATCTTACAATGAATCGGATGGACTTAATTGAAATTTGGTGGTACAAACTTCTTTTATTTGTCAAAACACTAAGAATAATGTTTTTTTATTAATTTTGTACTTAAAATATTCTAAAAGAAACATAACAATATTGTTTTATGTACTTTCACTTTTCACGTATAGTATAACTACTCTTTAAGATTAAGTACTGTGTATCTCAAAAACCAGAGCTAATAAAAATTTTTCATTGTTATTTTCGTTTTTATCACCTCAAAATTAGTAGAAATTGACTAATTCAGTGTAGGAAACATTGAAAAAATATTTTTTTGTTGTGTTGTGTTGTGTTATTATTATCATATTTGGAATCGTCTGGTTACAGGTGGCACTGAAATAGACGTACCGATATTAGTATCGAGAGTCGCTCCAAATACATCTGCTGACAAATGTACTCCGAGACTTAGTGAGGGTGACCAACTAGTTCAAATCAACGGACACGACGTTTCGCACGCTCTTCATCAGGACGTCGTGAGGCTCATACAGGAAGCTCGATCGACGAATGGAGGTAATTTTTTTCCATTTGAACAGGGCATCATTTTTGTCTAGAAAAGTTTTACTGGGTTTTAGTGGGTTCATCCAAAGTATAATAATGATGTAAACACCATTGAAATGTATGCAAGTAACTTCACTGGGCATTTCCATACTGACTAAATTTTAATTAATGTTTTCTTTATATAATAACAATTTGAATCATATGACCTTCTACCTAATCAATGACTCACAATTTGACTCGAGTTTAGGTAGAAACCAATTGAAAATTTGAACATTATACAATGATTTTTTCAACAACTCGTTTCATGGACATGTAATAAACTAGTCACCAATTTCCCACATTAGAAAATAAATTCGTGGTTTCACTATGTGAATCATGAAATACTGTTATAGACACTTCAGCACTACAGAATTAGAGGAGTTGCCTTTCAATGGTGTAATTCCTACCTATCCGGTCGAAGCCATATAGTAAAAACAAGAATAGTCTCTGTAGAAGCATACATGAAGACTGGCGTACCTCAAGGCTCAATACTGGGCCCGCTATTATTTTTGGTGCATATCAATTATTTGCCAAATGTCAAAATTTTACACTGTATGCCGATGGCACTATCATAATGTGGCACAATTTGGATTTAGAGTCCTTGAGTAAATTATTTCATAGTGATGTCAACGTAATCAGAAAATGGTATAACCCAAATAATTTTTCTTCGATGCCTCAAAAACCAATCTGGCCACTAGAAGAGGCAATTGAGAAAAAATGTCATACAAAGTTCCTGGTATTACAGATTGATAGCAACCTGAATTTCGATAATCGTAATGAGGCTCTAAAGAGCGAACTAGCGTCTGGATGTTTGTGTCATATAAAATAACTCAGACTGTCCAACGCAAAGGTTGTTCATCACTCACTAATGGAATCTCATCTGCGTTGTGGCATTACCTTCTGGAGGGTTAATAACAACTACATGCAGGCCTATTCAATCCAACATAAACGAGAAGTACGGTACATATGTAAAGCAGAATATCGAGATTCTTGTCAACAATTATTTATTAATTATAGAATTCTTAGAGAAGTAGAATTGTTCATATTGGAAACTGCATGTCTGATAAGAAAACACATCAACATCTTTAAAGCCATCCAAACGAATTATAGTACTCTTTTATATAAAATGGTAAAATATATAACAATCTACCCCTGGAGATTAGGTAAATTATGAGTAAAAGCTAATCAATCTTTAAAAAAGCATTGAAAACTCTACTCGGTGATAATCCATACTACTGAGTTGCAGACTTTTTAAATGAAACATTTTGAATTAGATTCAACTCCAATACTGAAGTCATCTACCTTTATTCATTATTTTCTGACTAATTCATGTTTTAACTGATACTTGATGAAAATCCATATACTCCCATCATTATCAGAAATCTTAGAGAGCGTCTTATATAACAGACTATATGCCCATGTTGAAGACATTATTTGCAGAGAAAACAGCACGGTTTTGTTAATAAAAATCAACTGTAACAAATCTCATGGTGTTCAGCAATTACTTAGCACTCTTGATAAATACTGGAAAATAAGTTGATGCAATCTACACAGACCTAGCGAAAGCATTCAACAAAATAAACCGTCGCCAAATTAAGGACATTCTCAATGAATCAATCAATGATAACATTAGTGAAGTTATATCTAGCAGATAGAGATCAATTTGTTGATTTCAATAGAAAAAGCTCGACACTATTCAGACCAACCTCTGGGGTTCCTCAGGGATCAATTCTATGCCCGGAAAAACTTGCTCAAATCAAAGATCTAGGAGTTATATTTAATAGTAACTTCAACTTCAGAAACCACGTAGATGCAAACAGAAAGCTTGCTTTTGTGTTATGAAACGCCAGGGATTTTAAATGGGAACTAGGAATTCTTCTATTCAATGCCTTTGTCAGATCAAAGCTTGAATACGCTTCAACAATTTGGAATCCGCAAACAGCATTTCATTCAGAGATGATAGAAAAAATACAGAAAATATTTCTTAGATACACCTACTTCAAAAAAAAAGTCTTCCTTTATGATCTTCTATAAGACTCAACTAGAACATTTCGACTTGAATGACGTATTATTTATATTCAACATATTTAATCAGATAATAAATGTACCTGAACTCCTCAGAGGGATCAATCTTCGTGTAGCAAGTGCTAGTCTAAGAAATCGCAATAGGGTTTTCTATGTAGTCTCCACTCAATCGCTGTCTTAGGCAAGTGAATGATCTAGTTGTAAATCATCAAAGTATTGTTTTTTTTTGCTATGATGAATTAGAAATACGACAGTCGTTTAAAAAAAATGCGTAGGTGTTTATTTACTCTGCGTATTGTAAAATCATGTATTTTATGTACCATGACATTGACTGTATACATATAATCGGGTGTAAACCTGTTTGGAATGCAGTTTAAATAAAATCTATCTATCTATAACATACGATTTGTTATTGAGAAATTTAGTAAAGAATATCTCTCTTCCAAATCTGGAATTGGTCTACACATTCAATGTTCTTTTATTCTTCAGGAAAAGCCCTCCTTATTTGGCCAATATAAAGTTTAAGGCAAAAATCACAAGTCAACTTATATACTCCTGTCCTATACGACAATCTTTGAGGAAATTTATTGAAAACCAATAGAGAAAACTTCAGTGTTGGATAGATCAGGAGTATATGTTGGCCAAACGAAGAAGAATTCTTACCAAAGAAGAGAAGGACATAGGAGTAGTTTTTTGAATGTGAAGACAATAAATTCCCATTTGCAAACTATATTTTGACAAAGGGATATGAGTTCAAACACGACTGTGACTTATTACATTTGAAATTCAATTCGATTGGTTTGATTGTTTGAAGAAGAAAATCTCGCAACGTGTTGATTGATTAAGTTATGGATTTTAATCAAGTATCGCTCAAGAAATGAGTGTTGAGAAAACAAGTTATATTTTTTCAGGAAAACTTATTCTTGTGGTGAGACCGAATGTTTTGTATCAACAACATGAAGACTTCGAGGAACCTGCGTTTCAGTATGTCCCTGTTGAAACTTCGGAACCTCTTTCTCCAGGGAACGCTTTGAAGCAGAGCATGCTCCTGTTGGCCGACGGATTAGCTAGCGGGGCTTTGATAGCGCATTATGAAATGTTGTACAGGAAACACCCCGATCTGACCTGTGACGAATCTTGTAAACCTCACAACATCAACAAGAATCGTTATAGGGATATATTGCCATGTGAGTATTAAAGTAGTAGATGATGTTTGGTATCAGGGTCAATTTTAGGTGAGATTTTCTTTTTCCTAGGCATCATGTAGTCTGTTCAAAATATAAGGTGAACTCTAATTTTTCTCAAATAATAATTTTTCATCAATTTCTATTTTGTCTCCTTCATAGTTGTCCCCCCTCACTGATATGCATTTTTTGGTATGTCCTTGAGCTCTCTCAACGTTTCAGTTTTTATCTCATCCATCGTTGCAAAACGGTTTGCTTTCCTGGGTTTCTTCAGTCTTGGAAATAGGAAAAGCTTTGAATGAATCACAGAACAAGTCCCGGCAGCTTCTCCATCGTTTAATCTTATATAAATAT
This sequence comes from Leptinotarsa undecemlineata, assembly GCA_015342065.1. Classification (NCBI taxonomy): domain Eukaryota; kingdom Metazoa; phylum Arthropoda; class Insecta; order Coleoptera; family Chrysomelidae; genus Leptinotarsa; species Leptinotarsa undecemlineata. Next base: position 4,297 of record WOGP01007289.1, read on the forward strand.
CATTCATCAAATCAAAAATTGTTTTGTTGGTGCTTCTCTAGGATTAAAAGTAAACTGAGGATTCAACAATACAGGGTGTAACATAAGTACGTTAAAATATTCAAGTGACGTGAAAATGCTTCGTTTCGGAGATACGCTGTGTTGAAATAGAATTTTTTTGTTCGCCTTTTGAAAATAACTCTTGCAAAAAATAAGTTATTCATACGTAATTCGGTACGTTTTTTTGACATGGGAAATCATAATTTCGAATTAATTTTTATGTAACATCTATATGTGTATGTATGTATAGGTGTGTATATATTATGTTAATATTTTTTCATCTGATAACTCTGTGCTATTTTGTTTTTATAATCAATTGATATATAATAAATTAGGGAAACTGTTTTTATATATATTTTACTGTAGGTATTGTTGTAAAAATATTTTATTGTATCATGACTGTATATGTAAATTTATAAGTTCTCTTACTTTCAACGTCCGACAATCCATATTGGTTTGCATAATTTTAATTTTATTGAATTGTCATGACCACCTGCTCATTTTGAGCAGTGCGATTTATATATTACTGTATTACGAAGCTTTGTCAATAAGAATTCTATTCTTTAGATAATAAAGCATGCTTTGATTTGATATATAAAACACCAAACTTACTATCAATTTCGTCGGGTAGTAAGTAAGAAGTTGAAGAAATCAGTGAATGATTTGAAATATTTTCCAAGGTACTGAAAGAATGAAAAACCATTTTCTTGTTCACAATTTTCCAACGGAAAACATACATTAGAGAGACACACTTCGTAAACAAAACCTCATAAATTATTGATATCGCTCTTGACTCACAATGCCACTCAACAAGACGTTATATTTCAGATCGCATTACCATACAATTATTACATATTTCTTAATTTTTATCGAGTCCGACGACAATTAATCACTCGCATAATATGCATATTACGAGAATGAGAATAACCCCCGGTAATGCAACTGGTTATTCATTTGTCAAATGTTGCGAGGTGTGGCTTTGATACACATTTCCATAATAAGAATGTCTTGTTCGAAATATACGAAGTGAGACACTAGAAGGCTACAGATATCTGCAGTAATTTTGAACAGAAATATGATGAATTTTCCAGAAATATTGGGATCAACTTGAAACTTCGATACCTTCTGGACATTTCTTCATACAAATGATTCAGTTACAAAAATGGTTGTTACGCAATAGACTGAATTAGAAATTGGATGGAATTATACTCAACATACAATCCAGACAATGAACTTTTTCCCGTATATTTCTCTCCAAACAACGTATCAAGAATTTTGGACAGAGAATCTATTTAACCCCTACTACAAAGTTGATCCTCAACCGGGGGTTATTTCTAGCCTGGGACTGGATGCCAATCCTTATTGGGGGGGGGAGAATGCTTCATATAAAATTAGTCAAAGAATGGATGGACTGTTCAATTTTGAGCAACTTTGGTTATATAAGGTTTTTTGTGCTTAATACGCAAGTAGAACTGTCAATTTTTCAAACAATAAACCCACGTTTTCAGAAATTTTTTCGCGAATAACCCACAAAGTAAATGTTGCACGAAAAACATTTTTCTTGGTGAAAATGTAGTCTATGAAAACACAATAATGGTGAAATGTTGCCAGTCATGCAAGTTGTCACCAACCGAATCGGGAAAATTCTTCAAACCAACGAAGAAAACAATCGAAGTATCTGAGATCAGCAAAAAAACAGCAGACATACATTCAAATCAGCGGAAGTTTACAGGATTCCAAGTAACTGTGGTACAGACTATATTGGGCAGACGAAAAGAAGTATTGGTACCCGCTTAGTCGAGCACAAGATGAGTTGCCGATTGCCATAAACCAATGAGTCTGCAGAATGTATTTAGCAGCCATAGAAATACACACACACATCAAGAGAACTTCAACAGAAAGGATGAGATACCATATATACCAAAGATCTGGCACACAGCAGCTTCGAAAAGCGCCTCAATGAAGCCATGTCACCCAAATCGCTCGGAAAGTATGCGCCATTAGTGAAAGTGCGCGAAATGAGATCTTCAGAGAGCTTTAAAGATAGAAAACGCTTAACGAAAGAACTCATAGGAGATTGGTTCTTATTCGTCTAATGACAAAATTAAAAGTTTTAAAATGAAGTAACCACAAACAATGTACTTTTCTGAGGATTCTGAATCTTCTATTCGAAGTAATATTCTCAAAAAATCAATCAAGGCTTTTTTCCATGTAGCTTTGATAAAAATATACAGTATTATGAGAAATTTTACTATCAGTATGTCATTTCATTTTTCATATAATCAACACCAACTTTCTATATCTATGAAGATTGGTTGAAATAATCATTATTTCCATCATTTTCACCTTTTTTCTCAGGTCTGCCACTTCACTTGTTACCCATGATGATGTATCATGCACAGCGCAGATTACTAATCTCTCCAATCCGTCTTTGCGTATAACTATTCGACATATTTCTGATAGCTAAGACTGTTAAGCTATTACCCGATGTCACCTCAACACTACATGTCATCGTGTCGTCCGGCCCCCCGTACGGGTACTTGAGGCACCCATTTATCATCTGTTAATTTCTCTCGCTGCACGAGCTCGATAAGAATATGCTAATACCAGCAAGTTACACTGTTTACGCATCGAATAAATAACGTTTCACGATTGTATTCTGTTTATTTAGGGACATTTTATGATAAATATTCTCGGCAACAAGATGTACTAGATGAGTATTGTTCACAGGTGCTCTCACGGCGATGAAGAGGAATATTTCGCTTGGAAATTGTGCGGAAGAAATTGGTCTGCCATGGATAGGTTGTATAGTGTTGAGTTTAAGTTGATAAAGACAATCTTTAATATTTTTTTCCTGAAGCCGCGTAGGTGGACAATTTCCCCCCATTACTGCATCAGGGGCCTTGTCTTCGAAGCTCTCATACATTCGAGACAGAGCGCTAGTATCATCCACCAAGTGATCATTGGGTCTGAGAATCATGTTCCCCAAGCAGACGCAAAAAACCAGAAATGACGGCCTTCTGCATTTGTCTGTTCAAAATTTCTGCCTCAATACGCATGAACTTTAAATATGAGAGTACAGAGGAATCCAGTTGGCATATTACCACTATCATTATTATTATTAAACTCGATCAGTCTGTGACGTGAATAGCTGTGGAATATATTCCATCGAATTAGTCACCAATATAACTTTTGAGCTGCTTCTTCAGCACTGTACGCGGTCAACGATTATAAATAATGACGAGACACATCGGCGAAATCACTTCAAATCATATTCGACGCTTGTGCTGCTTTAGAATCATTAATTTAAACGTGTTGTAGTTGCAACGTACGTAGAAAGTGATTACTGGGTACAGATGGCAACCAAATAATTAGCTGAAATTGAACAATTCATCATTGCTGACTCGAATGTAATGCTTGAACTGGAATGGAGTCAATGCTGCACCGGGTGTTATGGATTAGAAGTACTGTTGACCTGCTGGACACAGAAGTTCACATATAGTAGTTTCAACTTCAACTCTAACAAGTCCATGAAGTTTACACCAAGACTATTAATTTCTTATTCAATCAGTTTTTGGTTTAATTCCCCATGTTGGTAGTATGTTGCTCAGAAATACACACATGTTGAAAAACCTCTTCAATGTCAATATGTTTTGGGTTTGAAGGTCGTCGATGTGTGGAACTTCTTCCTGGCGTTTCGCTAGCACGAGTGCTACGTGAGGCATATTTATGTTGTCAATAACAATCTTCGACCCTCTTCTACCTGTAAGATGATGCTATCCTGATCTTCTTAGTTTCATGACCTTGTTGATCTCTGAAGCACTCTTATCCATTCGAAATGAAGGTCAATTGTGACGTTCCAGTTTTTCCTCTGGATGCTCTGGTTCACATATTCATCAAATCCTCTCTTTTGACTAGGATGGTGGTTCTTTCGATGGGTGCATCTAGGAATGATATCCGTTTTTCCTGTTCAGTCCTGATGGTGACCTTGATGATGGTGTATTGCATCCCTTCTATGTTTCCAGATGACGAAAGTGTCATCTACGTAACGTAGCCACAAGATCGGTTTGGAATAGCCTCAAAAAGCTTTAACAATTCTCTTAATTAGTTCTATTATAGAATCTCTATGTTTGTTCTTGTATAGTATTGTCGCCACTAAGGTAAATTAGTATATTCGGGTGTTTCTGCTGAACAGGTACTAAGATAATGACAAATTTCTAATCACTGAATTCAGTGTCAAGTTCAAAATAGGTTCACAAGCGCTTTACGAAAATGAGGAACAGACTTTGTGGCTTGATTGTCCTTGACCTTCCACAACTTCACTGTATATACATTTCAATCTCAGTTATTGTTAAATTATCATAGTTCGCTGACCCACTCAATATTACTGAAAGACTCTTTCAGAGACTGACGAAATAAAACTATAATTTCATTCCGGGATTATTCAGATATACGTTCCATTTTCGGGAAGCTAATAGTATCAAATCTGCTGAACGCGATACCATTGCTAACTGATCTGATTAACAAATTTGAATATAGACGAGATAGCGTATCGGTTTGTCCGAGCACATCATACATACAATAGAAAAAAGGCGCGGTGGAGATTTGGGAGGAGGTATTATCATTAGTAGCATTAAAACGATTTAGGAGACAATGGAATTGAACTGTGTCGATTTTATCGTAAGAGCCACTGATTTTTCATGCTCGAATCTGGCGAAGAATGTCAATGTCTTTAACACATGTTTTAACAATTGATTGTGATCTAATGAATATTGTTTTGGGCATGGACATCTGTTGGTGTTCTTCAACACCTACTGTATTAGTCAAATGAAAGGATGATTTCAAAGAGATTTAAAAAACTATTAGAAATAAAAACAGTTCCGATATGTATTAAATACAATTTATCTTCAACACAATCCATCCAAAAATTATTGTTTGGGATAGAACTCTCAATTTTGCCAAAAAGTAATTGCTCAAACATAAACATAACCTAAACATGATATCAAGATAAAGTAAACATAACATAAACATAACATAATCATAACATAAAGATAACATAAACATAACAAAATCATAACATAAACAAAATACATAAAATAACATAAAACTTATTGGAATGTCCAACATTGTTGAAAAATAACCCATTACGTTTAGAAAATTTATATGTTACAATATACGTGTTATTTATATGTTGCCGGCAATATGTACCCAATATTTACCTGTTTGCTATTTGTAGTTATTACGAAAGAGAGAGAGAACAATGTGATGTTGAGAATGAGACCATTATGACTGTTCATAGATCTTTCTTTTTCGACATTTATCGATTTCCAAACTTTCGAAAGCATTTGAAAGTCTGCTCTCGTGAAGCGGTCTCAACCATTTCAAAACATTTTTTCACTTATTCTGTGGCGATTTTCAGGTAGAACTCAGATTAGTTGTCAAGTCATTTGATTTGATTTTTTCTGTATTTGTAATCGTCTTGGATAACGAAGATATGTTGAAACGTAGCTTTGAAAAACATTGCGAAGAAAACCTATGCAACGGCTCCGATGTGACTCCATTCTTTGAATCGAGGCTTGAGCAACAAGGAAGCAAATATCGACAGATGATTTCCACGATAACGTTCTTTTGTGTAAAAAGGGTGGAATACAAATGAGGATTCTGTAACGATTTCAGATCTATGTTACACGCTGGTCAAACTTATGCGACGCGAATCCGTGATTCTGCTCCACTAAATATGCACATATTCAGACGGCATTTTGCCGTTTACCTACGATTTTATTGAGATGGATACTGGAGATATTATCAAGTGAATAGAATGAGGGAGTTCGAAAAGTGCAAATGTGCAAATGAAATTTCTATTGCAATCATAATGTTATTCGTATTGCACCCATCCATTGCTGAAGTTATCTTGTACATTTTCGTTTCTGAAAGCTTGTTCAGGCTCGATAATACAGTTTATCACAGTCAATGTTGAAGTAGAACATGATTTTGATGCACAAAAATTATTTTCAACATTACAAATGGGAAAAACTTGAGATCTATTTCTGCTCAGCATTCACCTACAGTTCCACTGATAAGGAAACTGGCGATATATTCGGGTAACGAATGGGGAAGTTCGTGAAATGTGGTAAACAATTCCAAAATAATCTTTATAGATCATTTTATATAAATAATATATCCAATAAAACTCATAGAACTGATTTTCCCTTCAATTCCAAAAAGCGGTATGAAACGAATAGAAATCAGAAAAAATAAACTATTTATAACTATGCATTGAACAGAATTCTGCTTAAACTATAATAACTTATAAAAGCTGTTGTTATTTTGTGAAAAGTGATTTTCAGTATATGCGGGCCAAATCGGTAGAAATTTCAACGGCCCAGGCGAAGCTCTCTGACTTACAGAGACAGGCTTATCAAGCTATCAGTACCATATCGTCAGCGGCCATGTAGATCCTTCTAGATCTACCTCCTCTCCACATTTTTCTAAAGAGAGACAGGCTAGATGGACTGCATATAGACTTGTGCACATTGCCAATTGCACAAATCAATTTAATGCAGAGTGAAACAGACTGTTTATTGACACTGGAAGTCACAACATTCTGGAAATGACCTCTTATTTCATGCCTCCAACTGTCAACTACGAACTGCCTTATGAATTACTGTTCCCGAGTAGAGAGGACTGGATGCTCCACAAGGAAATATTGGTTCACAGATGGATAAAAACACCTTCCTGTTCTGGTGCAGGTGTTTTCAACCTCATACACAACTCAATAAAAGTATTCTCAGGCAGTCAAGTGGCATTGGAAGCTCTTGGCTCCTACCGAGCAACGTCTAAATTGATTCAAATCAGATGATGAAACAGCAGAGCACATACTTTGGACCCACTCACTTTGGACATAACCTAACCTAGTTATTGGATTTCAATTATCTTAAATCAAGGCATTAGAATGACTGTACTGTGTTATATCCTGTAGTAGGTAGCCTTGACTGGCTAGTTAAGGAGAAATATGGAATAATGTTGGGGATGCAGTCAAATTACTGGGCTGTTGTTTGAAGAATACTCTTTGTTATATGGTCGAGCTTTCGTCGAGAATGTTTATTGCCTTTAGCAAGACATATCAACTTGAGGTTATAGTAAAAAGTCAGACGTGGCATACTTTTTCTCTGAGACTCTAAAATTGAATATGTGACACTTTTCTACATGATGAAAAGTATTAGGTTTGTTTTTCTCATTGCCATGGCTCTTAAATTGAAATCAGTATGAAAATGATCAAAAAATAATTATCTATTTATTTTTTGATTTTAATGGATATATTTTCCAGCAGTTTGACTGCATTAACCTTTGTAGATTGCATATCATTTCTAGAAACATGTGGATTCGTTTTCCGATGACATTTCAGGTTGGCTTTCCAAATTTCTGCTACCGCAGTTGTCGGTTGATTGGTCAAATCACCAACACTGACATAAAAACTTGGCAAGTTGACTTGGGTGTCACACCAATAGGTGGTTCCACTTATGTTTC
>WOGP01007290.1:0-11862 GCA_015342065.1 Leptinotarsa undecemlineata
TCACTTGTGTCATAGGAATTGTCACATTACAACAATTGCACGTATACATAGGTATTGGATTGTCCATTCTCATCCGTTTCACTGAAGGCCCTCCTTGTCAACTCTGGAGCTGATGCCGACGAAGATTATCACTACGAGTGAAAGATTTAACACATTCACAGGAATACATTTTCTATGATACGTTCTCACTTACTCACTTGATATAAACTGACATAAGCAACACTCGTCCGTTTCTTGAATACATTCTCCCCACCTCTCAGAGGCATGCGCCAACGCAACGTCTCAATACTGGATGCGTTAGCAGATGTGTCGATACGAACGAGCAGTGGTCGTTGCGCTCTCGAAGAGGGTAGACGTTAACAAATTCCTTGCCGCCTGCGTGTCACCATTGACATCGAGGCTAGAGCGATGCGTTACGTCATAGCCTTCGCTGCATCGAGAGAGGTGAGGACACATCGATGAATACGCATTAGTCAGCCACACGTCGTGGAGTGAACATCTTGCTCTACTACCGATGAACGGTTGCTGCTGGGGTAGAGCAATGCGTTACGTCATAGCCATCACCGCATCGAGAGAGGTGAAGGCACACCGATGAATACGCATTACTCAGATACACGTCGTGGAGTGAGCATCTCGCTCTACTACCGTTGAACGGTGGTTGCTGTGACGTCACACCACTACTAACTTGGTGGGCTCACACAGATGGAACATTCATTATTTGAAGGACCTTCGAAGTATGCAGACGAATATTTGTACATAGACAAGCACATGATGAAACCCTGTACATTACATTCTCTCTCTCTCTCACACACATACACACACCAACCCTGTACCAAACCAAATGTAATTACGTCATTATGTCACACACACACACAAAATCTCATCTTTTAACGATCCATACAACAGACACTTCAAGGTCACACATTGCCTTGACTTCACTAAACAACAACAAAAAAACCAATTAATACGTCATAGTGGTGAAGGGGGGGGCAGAACCGGCTGTAATCTGCTACTATATTTGATGTTTTTTCAAAGTCTGGTACAACTTCCTTTCAATTGATACAGTAGATCAGTACAGAGGATCTTACGATCTTCATGTATTTTCCTTTCTGAAGTACCTCTTCGATCTTCTGTTCGTAGAGATCAGTACCTATCACAACATTAGCGTTTCCCTTATCTGCAGGTAAGATCTTGATAGTGTTGTCTCTGTTGAAGTGGAGGAAATATCTCAAGTAAACTTTTGAATGAGTGAATTTATTTTAGACAACACTTTTGTAATGTCGAAATTAATCTCTCAACTATCTATAAACATGTACAATGTGAACGAAAACAAATTGACAGATTATAAAAATTAAAAAATCTTCAACACCCTCTCTCATCGAATAGTTTGATCAATCCCATTGTTTGCCTTAAAATATTCAATCTTGGTTTGAACAGCCGTTTGGTGAGTGCATCTGCTACTTGGTGTTCTGATGCTATTTTTTGGATTGAAATAGCACCATTTAAGACCAGTTTCCTTACAAAGCAATGTCTTATATGAATATGTTTGGTACGTCTGTGATACATACAAATAGATAACACCTGTTGTTGAACGTCCTGTTGTTTCATCTCCGCCATGGTCAGCATCACTAAAACTTCTCAGGCCATCCATACTTGTTTTTTTGTACGTTATACCGTTATCTGTTGTTCCTTTGAGGTATCGAAGTATTCGTTACAATTCGGATACAATTATGATTGCTGAGATCTTCTAACGACCTGGAATAATACTGATTGCATAAGAAATGTCTGGTCTTGTACCTGTCGTTAGATACATAAGAGTCTCAACCACCTCTCTGTATGGAAAAGTTGTATTCAAATCCATTTCGGATTCGTTCTCTGACTGAATACAATCTTTAACAATCGGTGTTGAAAATGGTTTACAATCTTGCATGCCAAAGCGTTCTGATACTTTTCTTGTACAAGCTCCTTGATTCAATTGAATGGATCCATCGTTTCTAGTTTTGGTTTGTAATCCTAGGAAATAGGAAGCAGGTTTCACTGTGATTTTGAACTCATTCTGCAAGCTTTGCAAGAAATTATTCTTCAATGTATCATTAGTTGTTGCAATCAACCCACCATGTACGTATGACAAGATTATCATATAATTTCCATGTTTCTTTAAACATGAATTTGCATTACTTTGCTGGAAATCAAATCTCTTCACAACATTATGGAATCGCTTATTTCAACATCTTGGTGCTTGCTTGAGTCCATATAAACTTTTCTGAAGTCGACATACTCGATTAGTACCATCCTCATATCCTTCAGGTTGCTTCATATAAACTTCTTCGTCAAGCTCGCCATATGTAAATTCTGAAGTAATATCAAACTGGGTGAGAGTAAATTTTATACTTGCAGCAACACTCAGAACAGCTCTTATCGTACTACCTTTTGCTACAGGGCTGAAGGTTTCATCATAGTTTTCACTCTTCCTTTGTGAATAACCTTTAATGACCAATGTGGCCTTGAATTTGTCTACAGAATCGTCTATATTCAGCTTCTTTTTGTATACCCATTTACATGTAATTGCTTTCCTACTAGGTGGCAGTTCTTCCATAATCCAAGTTCGATTTTCATTAAGGAATTCAATTTCATTTTCCATTGCTCGAATCCAATGATCTTCCTCAGGGCAGAAATGGGGTGTCCCTGAATGGCTCTTGAGGTTCAGTTATTTCACTAGCAACAATCATGGCATAATCATCGAAACGAAGTGGATTTCTGATTTCATGTCTATCTCTCAGCTGCCTTTTTATTACAGTGTCCTCATCTTCTAGAAATGGATCTTCTGTCTCTTCAGTTCGAGAGCCAGAGATATCCGGTGTATATTTAGCATCTGTGTCTAAGGGCATGTCTAAGATGTCTCAGGCGGGTATGCTGTCCTTATTCGTCTTTCACTGCCTGAACCACTGTGCATGCTGTTTTTGGCGATTAGCAATGTGGGGGTTGGGCAAACCGGCCATCGGATGGCTGCTTCCACGTAGCTCCGCTGGATACGGAAATGACAGAATCACTTGTAGTTCTGTTATTTCCTAATCCTAATGTGTGTGTATCCGTGCTGAGAGGATGAATGACACTGATTCTATCAGATGTCTCTACGGAACCTTCGAGATACCGGGCGCCCTCTCATTCTAGCTTCGCCTTGTCACGGTTATGCGGGGCTCTGCCGTGATTGACCTTCTTTCCCTAGCTACTCGTGGGACATTCATGGACAGAGTAAACTTAAAAATTCTTTCTGACGCTGATATAGTGGAGATTAATGTCGAGCTTACGACTCCAACTGACCTCCCTATATATTTGGATCAGAAGTGAGTCTACAGAAGACATGGATGTCGAGTTTATGACTCCAACTGATCTTCCTGTGAAATTTAATCCAGGAGCGAGCCTACAGAGGAGATGGATGTCGAGTTTATGACCCCACCTGACCTCCCTGTGAATTTAATTCAAGAGCGAGTCTCCTGAGGAGATGGATGTCGAGTTTACGACTCCAACGGACTCTCTGTACATTTAGTTCAGCACCGAGTCTACAGAGAAGATGGATGTCGAATTTTACAGTCATTCAGTAAACCAATCATCCATCGCGTATACAGCGGGAAATTCAAATCAGTAGATGAACAAACTTGGTCCGAGAGCACTTCAAGGTCGTGCGTCGCTGGTAAGTATTTCAGAGAGAAACTTTAGTGAGTGGAAGAGAGAAACGTGTGACGTCATCGACGCAGGAACAAACAAGTATCGAAGAGCGTGGAACTCGGCCCCCTTAGTACTCCGCCTCACCTATCGGCCCCTCTTGCGACTCTGCCTCGGCCCCCTTGATTCCAGTCAAGTGATTCTAAGACCACTCACCATATAAACTGATCAGTTTCGTGAAGAAGCTGGGTTTGTTTGGCCGAGTGAGAATAGGTGTGAGCCACAATAAACCCTTGCAGGTTACGGTAGAGGGTCGAATAGACCCACTCACTTTGGACCAACCTAACCTAAATGGTACAAAGCTCCACACACTTTTTCAATAAGTATATAAATTTTTTTTCAATATTTTTATTCAACTTCTATTTTTTGGTGGTTACCGAACTCGTTGTGCCAAGTGCAAGTATTTCCGAAATCAGGTATGTCTGAATCACTATCGCATCTCTCAAGTGGTCATAGCTGTGGTAACATCTCTTCAATTCTACAACCTTCGTTTCTTGTCCCTAGATTCATAAGAAACCAGAAGGCCACTAGTCACTCATCAAGTCCCAGCAGGACTTACGTGCAGAGTACTGCACACGAAAAAACGTATAACAAACGCCCTGGCCAGGGTAAAATTTATATCATTAATCTTATCAAGTCAACTAGTCCCTATTTAATGGGGTTGAATCTCAATTGGCCAAATTTGATTCTGATTGAGTATTTCTTTCTTAGGTTTTTTTTCTCTCTCTATCATCATATTCCCTGGTCTCCTTCAACGTCAGTAGTCAAGTTACGGAAATCAACCTCTACAACAGTTATTGGATCAACTACGGAAATCAGTCGTACTAACCCAGTGTACCCAACGTGCTCACCCTCAGGGTGTTGGTACAGGCCTTTCCATATCAAGAAGCCGAGGAGAGTCTGGACGAAAGATGTTGTTCAATAGCAGCAGATTAAATCATAATTAAACCAGAAGGAGCCTTAAAGTTTGGAGTTTCACTATCACACTGTCACCACAAAACTAGCTAGGTTGGTGTGAAGTTGTATGCAGTTGATGGTGGGGTGAAGACCAAAAGTAAATAATGAACTATTTCGAGCCTGAAGTATGTGAGCGAAATGCTCGATAAAATACACGACTGCGATCGATTTGTCATTGAATATCTAATACGTTCAAAAATACCGATTCCATATGTAATAATAATAAAAATTTCATCTTTATTATCTTCTTTTACATTTGAAGCAAATTAATCAGGAACAATTCATTTATTATATGGAGATGAAAGATAAAGTTCAATTTACATGAAACAAGTCATCATTCAATTATTCCTCCACCTCCACAGATTGCATCTGTCAATTATTCGGTTCCTCAAGTCATTTACATCTAGTATAGGAGTTTTGATAAACAGAAGATGACCCTATGAGAAAAAATCTAGAGGATTCATATCAGGACTGCGAACTGGCTAATTTTGAATTCCTACACGTCCAATTTAGTGATTAGGGTAGGTAATGTCAATATAATAAGAAAAAGTGACGTATTATACTATGTAACGGTCATTTTTCCCATGAAAATTGCATGAAAAATCACATAAACGATCATTTTGGTCATTTCAACCGCAGCAAAAAACACGCATTTTTCGAGTCCATTTTTTTTTCATATACCCATATGATATGTAATATAACATTATGTCAGTTTGAAGAAATAACCGTTCACAGTAGGACAATTGAAATTGAATTCATAAAAAAACCTTCACTGTAAAGACCCGAGACTTTTTCACTTTGGATGTTGAGAAAAATGAAAAATCAGTATACTTTGGTTGAATCATAGTGATTCGTAACAGCAACCACCACGAGAAGGAGCAAAATTTTACCTTTCGAGTTGATAAAAATTGCTCGTGGAGTGTAATTAGCATCATGTTAGTTATGAGTGAGGGGTTAGTTGAACCGGAAAGGGGGATGGGTTTGAAAGTTTTTAACGTGAGAAGGAGTTATTCATAAATTGAAAAACTCTACTACAAAATATTTATTGATATATAATCATTTCATTAATATATTCACAATTACATTCGACAAGTATCGTCACATTTTGCTGCTATTACATTTTTTAAATCTCTATACCTCAAATTCACTGATAATATAAAGTAGTTAGTTGAACATTAATTAGTAATATATGAATATTTTCTCAGCTAAACTACAGTCAAATACGTATATACTAATAATATAGGCTAATTGTCTATATCCATTGCATTTGTTGTTTGAGGGACAGTATAGTGACCCCAAGGAAGCGTATTGTGTGAATCTCAAATTATATAACGCTTACTATCTTCAGGGCTGAGAGCAATCTTGTATTGGGCGATGAAATGTACTTGATGTTTATCAGATCAAATAAAATTTTGGGTGACATTCATATTCTTCCAATTCTCTTCTAATCTGTTGTAGAAGGCATCAATAAGGGGCAAGCAAGCTTCATCAAATCTAACGAAAGAACCAATATGATCATAAGACATGCCCTCTTTCTCAATAAGTAATTCAACCAAGTCTTTGGGTAACTTAGAGAACTGAACCTTAACATTGGGAAACTCTATTCAGTATGATGCTAACATATCCAGAGATGAATAAAACGGAAAGGATCGATGAATCGAAACTGCACTGAAGTATCATCCACAAGTTTCGTGAAGGAGACGTACTTTTCTTTTTTCATGGGAAGCAGGTCAATCGTACCACTCAGTCTAGATGCAATATCTGTGCCTCTCCACGATATGTCCTATAGAAGGATAGAGTGCCATTATATGGGCATTTCAAGTAGTAATCGACAGCTGCCTGAATATAATGTTGAGGTTTTTCAAGATCATCAGTAGGCTTGAAAACGGATTCCAAGTTAGCGTAAATGATAAAATTAGTTTTCTCTTTATTTTTATGATTTTTAACAGGAGAATATTACTACCTTTCTCAGGCATCTTGATGGCTGTTTCATTGATTATCCGACAAACCTCAGTATGTTTCTGTAGTTTTTCTTGGGATCGAAAGTAATGTAGGCACAGAACACAAAAGTATTTTTGACCATATTCTTTACACAATTGTTTTGATAAGAGCCTTGATGAGCCTTTATCCATATGTAATGATAACGAACTGGAGTTTCAGATTCACCATAATTATCTTGAATCAGCAGTAAGTTCGCATGCCTATCTTTTTTTCTCCTTTGTGAGGTATGTTGGTTGGGTACGTTTTCCATTTCTTCTGAAAGATGCAAACATTGATGGAAATATTATTTAGTTTTCCAAATTTCGGATTTTGCTTGAAAATCATCGGCCAATGTATGTGTTCCAATTTCAGAACGCTGGAATAATGAAGTTTTTTCGAAGAGAAGAACTCATGTGAACAATATGTATTTGAACAATTATGACTTCTCAAACCCTGACATATACCTAATGTATTTTGACGTAAACAACCATCATTGGTGGGCGATGTCTCAGTATCTGCCATATGATGGATTTAAGTGGTGTGATACCAATATTGACGTCTCATCAATACCTGATGAGAGATATAGGCTTGAAGTTGATTTGGAGTATCCTAACATCTACATGGTTCGCACAAAGAATTGCCTTACTGCCATGTACGTATAAATCGAAAAACGAAAAAAACCTAAATCGATAAAAGAACTGGTCAACTTGATGGCTACTTTCCAACACAAAGAAAAATATGTGATTCATTATCGCGCTCTCGAACGAGCCTTTGATAATGGTCTTCTCCCACGAAAATTCATCGAGTACTTCAATTCAACCAATCACCATGGTAAAAGTCCTATACTGAGTTGCGGAAGAAGGCTATGAATGAGTTTGAGAAAAACTAATGAATAATGCAGTATTCGGAAAAACGATGTAAGCCATTAGAAATAGAGTCAACATTAAACTCCTCACCAAATGGGCGGGTCACTACGGAGCTGAGGCCTTTATTTCCAATCCAGAATTTGGAAATTGCATGATATTCAATGAGAATTTGGTGGCAGTCGAAATAAGGAAACTGCAAGTTTATCTCAATAAACCGATACAAGTAGGTCAGACTATATTAGACTTGGCAGAGACTACCATATACGATTTTCATTATGGCTATATGCGCCATCGATTCGGTGATAATTGTGTAATTCTCTATACCGATACAGATAGCCTGATCAATGAAATTTGCAATCAGGAAATGATACGTCAAGATTGTCATAAATTCTTCAATACTTCGATTAACAATCACTTTAATGTTCCTTTGGTAAATAAAAAGGTTGTATGGGAATAAAAAAAGATGGGAATAACGAAATTCCGATGACTGATCACATAGGCCTTATATCAAAATTAGATACAAATAGGGTGTTGGTGACAGGATAATTTCAATGAGAAGCGTCAGTAGTTGGTAAATGGTGGCTATGATGAGGAAGAAATCAATCAATTGATCTCATGCTTGGGAGTTATCAAGAAGGCAAAGGGTGTCAAATCTTCTGTGGTGAATAATAAAATTAATTTCGATGATTATGTGAATTGCTCAGAGAATTGAAAGAATATGAGTGTCACCCAAAATTTGATTCGATCCGATAAAAATCAAGTACATTCCATCACCCAATACATGATTGGATATAGACAATTAGCTTATGATTATTAGTATATATGTATTTGACTGCAGTTTAGCTGAGGAAAGATTCATATATTAATAATGAATATCCTACTAACTACTTTATATCATCAGTGAATTTGAGGTATAGAGATTTAAAAAACTGTAATAGCAGCAAAATGTGTCGAAACCTGTAGAATGTAATTGTGAATGAAATGATTAGATATCAATAAATATTTTGTAGTATATTTTTTGAATTTATGAATAATTATTTATCACTTTGAAAACTTTCAAACCCATCTCCCTTTCTTGTTCAAATAACCCCTCACTCATAACTAGCATGATGCTAATTACAGTCTACGAGCAATTTTTATCTTCTCGAAAAGTAAAATTTTGCCCTTTCCGGTTTGAATATGATTCAAACAGTTGCTATTGAATTTCATTATATTTGTTGGTAACCTAACAACAATGAATTTCAAGTTTTTTTTCGTATTTGCAATTCTTCCCTCGTTATTCCACATTAGACATTCGATAATTCATTTTCCATAATCAGCCAATGAATTCATCCGGAATGAGTACCCACATTGACCTGTTGCGACTAGTAAGGCGAAAATAGGTTATGAGGTCTTTTTGTCTTCGTTGAAAGAGCAATTATGTTTTTTGATATCTAAACGGATACATTGATGTCAAAATCATCGGAATCGGATGACTGGAAGTGGAAACCGGAAGTGACCTGTTTTTGACGGATTCTAAACCTTCTCACCCTAAGGAATTCAAATATATCATATGTTTTAGTAAACGATGAGTTTTCAATACTGGATGTGTTTATTTTTGCAAGAAACGTAAATATATGTCAAGGGTGGATATTCAAGTTTTCATATTTTTTCTATAGATTTCTACAACTTTACATATGGTTCCAAAACGAATTTCGAAATCATTTCACCATGTGCACCCCTTATACCTCTTTGACATGTCAGCATGATGTTTTCTTCATCAATTTCAACATTCATGCCCCTTTCTTGTGCACATAATAATCTGTCTGCCAGTTGTGAACTGGTGCCTTTTTGACATGACGGTATATTTGAGTTATCTTTATGAATTCTATACCCCTCCTCCTCTCATTTGATGTGCTTCACGTTGAGATTTAAACATTACTAACGAGGATGCAGCTCAGTTCCCCGTTGGCATCGTCTTTGCTTTTTCTTTGTCGATGAATTCTACATTTCTTTCACTTTCATTTGATGTGCTACACGGGAGGACGTGATTATTATTAGCGTATATACAACTTATTGCCCTTCTGACTTATTACGCCATCTTTTTTTTTCTGTTGGTCCATTCTGCGTTCGTTTATCTTTCATTTGATGTGCTGCACGTTAAGATCCAAACATTACTAACGAAGATGCGGCTTAGTGCCCTGTTGGCATCGTCTTTTTTTTTCTTTGTTGACAAATCCTGCTTTTTTCCCTTCTATCTAATGTGCTGTACGTGATGATCCGTCTATTGTTAACGAAGATGTGGCTTAGTGCCCTTCTGTCATGTTGTGCCACCTTTGTTTTTTCCTCTATCGATGAATTCTGCATTCCTTATTCTTTCATTTGATGTACTGTACGCTACAATCTGATCATCATAAGCGGATATATAACTTAGTGCCCTTCTGACCGACACTACTCTGTAACAGAAGTTAGGTTGAGTGTTCCACAAGGTTCCGTTCAAGAGTCTGAAAATTGGCAAAATGAATCTTTTTACGACAAAGCATGGACTTCAGTCATTTCCTGATGATGCTTACTTTGTTAGAGCAAAACGGTCGAAAACGCACGCAAAACGGTCGCACGCAAAACGGTGGCACGCAAAACGGTCGGAACGTTTGTAAAACTGTCGAATATTTTGCTTTCCCAATTTTCGAATGTTAACTCCACAATACATAATTCTTCGACACCTTTAATGCCATCTCCTCCTTCTCCTGATGATGCTAACTTGATCAACAAAGAAATAAGACTTAGTGTCCTTCCGACATATTGGAACGCTAAACTTTTGTTGAATGGACATGTTTTTTTCCTTAAATGATGTAGTTTGAAACGCCCTATATACACATTAATATCATATTTCAAACCGACATGTTTTTTGATTTGAATGATATATTTTGACGCACCCTGTACACTTCGACGCCATATTTGTTTTCATTTTGCGATACCTTGTACACATTGAAGGATCGCACGTTGAAAACTCATAGACTCGTGAAACTGTTATATTTTTTTCTTAAATGATGTATTTTGACGTACCCTGTACACTTCGACGCGACGTTTGATTTCAATGATGTATTTTGAGATACCTTGTAACATTGAGGGATCGCAGGTTGTACTGTTGAATTGTTATATATTTGTTTTGATCTGATTCATTATTATTAATATATCACTTTCGCGCTTCCAATTTTCATCGAGTCGTTCTTGATCAATTTCAAAACCGGCAACACTACATTACCCCATAAATAAAGATTTATTTTATGAACGGCAACACCTGCTTGCGCCAGGAACATAAAACCTCGTTACCATCTCCATCTCTCTTGGCCTCAATTACGTCACATGCGTCTTTCGCTCTCACACACACATACATATCTTTACATGAAATATTGAATATTTCCGAAATCTAAGTATATTTTCCAATCTACAACATGTTAATGACGATTACATTACGGAAATAAAAAAAATGCTGTCAAGTATAATGAATGAGTCACTATCGGTCCCGACAAAACTAACGCTATAAATACCCAACATTCGAAGTTACTTTCAATATCTTACATTGGTGTAGAGGCTATGAACAATGTCTACCACGTGGACTATTCGGGTTCGAATCTCATAACTATGAATTGGAACGTGACAAGGGGGCTGATAGGTGAGGCGGAGTACTAAGGGGACCGAGTTCCACGCTCTCCGATACTCGTTCCATCCTGCGTCGATGACGTCACACGTTTCTCTCTTCCACTCACTTAAGTTTCTCTCTGAAATACTTACCAGCGACTCACGACCTTGAAGTGCGCTCGGATCAAGTTTGTTCATCTACTGATTTGAATTTTCCGCTGTATACACGATAGCTGATTGGTTGACTGAATGACAGTAAAAGTGGAGAAGCGGAGGTGGTCTGAAGTGGGCTTTGAAGACTAAGGCTCAGTTCACACGTCTGGCAGAGATGAGGCGCTGACCTTTGCCCCTTTCGTCTGAATCGAGCCTGAGGTCCAAAAAACGCCAGAATTCAGCTTCATAACAAAATACATGGGATTTTAGCTTAGAACTCTTCCAGCTATGATACTGTGTTTAATCAAATTCAAATTAGAAGTATTTATAATTCCAAATAATAAATATTATTGCCACAGATTTGGGACTATCTGCCCAACCTACCTCATTCATAATTTTGAGTGTCACATGTTATTCACTAACAACTTTGTAGTATACTCATCTGTTACAAAATTCAATTGAAATGATAATAAATTTCAAAATAATTGCTTTTGTATTGATTTTTGCTTAATATCAACTCTACGAAAATGTTTATCAATCGTGTTCATTCAAAGTCCTTTCC